>CAUYUJ010015578.1:0-12500 GCA_963575745.1 Prorocentrum cordatum | reverse complement strand
GGATGATGCTGATGATGCTGATGCTGATGCTGATGCTGATGATGGCGACGACGATGCGACGCTGATGATGAGGATGAGGATGGTGGTCGTGGCAATTTTGGTGACGGTGATGATGCTGTTGGTGATGATGACGACGGCGACGAGGAGGACGAGAACGAAGACGATGACGATGATGATGATGATGATGATATGATGATGATGATGATGATGATGACGATGATGATTATGATGATGATGATGATGATGATGATGATGATGATGATGCTGATGATGCTGCTGCTGCTGATGATGATGATTGTGATGCTGATGATGATGATGATGATCATCATCATGCTGATGGGGATGATGATGCTGATGAGGATGCTGCTGCTCATGATGATGATGATGATGATGATGATGATGACGATGACGATGACGATGGCGACGACGACGAGGACGATCATGATGATGACGACGAGGGCGAGGACGAGGACGAGGGCGATGACGATGACGATAAGGATGATGATGATGACGATGATGATGATGGTGATGGTGATAGTGAAGATGATGCTGATGACGACGATGCTGATGATCATGATGATGATGAGGGTGATGATGATGCTGATGATGATGATGAGTCGTTGAGGCTGATGACGATGCTGCTGATGATGATCATGTTGCTGAGCATGATGATGCTGATGGTGATGCTACTTATGCTGCTGGGGACGCTGATGCTGATGATGATGATGCTGACGACGATGCCGATGATTACGATGACGACGACGGTGCTGCTGATGATGATGGTGATGATTATGGTGATGTTGGTGATGATGCTGATGCTGTTGATGGTGATTCTGACGACGACGATGACGATGCTGATGATGATGCTGATGATGATGATGATGATGTTGATGCTGCTGACGTCGCTAACCAGGAGGAGGATGAGGAGGAGGAAGAGGAGCGAGATCGAGAAAGATAATGATGATGAGAAGGAGGATGAGGATAAGCATCGGGATTAGGATGAGGATGAGGATGCGGTTGATGATGCTGATGCTGATGGTGATGATGATGATGATGACGGAGCGTGCTTCTTTATTGCTTTGGGCATGACGGGCGTCATGGCCTCGCCTCGCCCCCCCCCTATGACGTAACGCTCCCCCCCCCAGTGCGCTCTGGGCACTGCCGCCGTACGTATTGGGATCCGCATAGGTGTCCGCTTAGGAATCCGCCGCATAGGAGTCTGGTCCGTAGTCGTCGTCGTCGTTGTTGTCGTCGCTCGTCGCTCGTCGTGCGCGAGGACGCGGTTGGATCCTGTTTTTTTATTCCAGGCCGATGACGGCAATCATCTTGGGGGGGGGGGAGGGAGCCGATGACGTCACGTTTCGCGCTGGCGGCGTCTGGGAATGCTTGGGAATGGCCGAGGACGGGTAGTTTCAGCATGTAGGTGGCGATCTGCACCATAGCGCCTGTGTACACCACAGTGCCTGCGTGCACCACAGCGCTTGTGTACACCATGCCGCCTATGTACACCACAGCAGCCGCGTGCAACACAGCGCCAGCGCGTGCCTCAGTGCCTGCGGGCACCACAGCGCTTGAGTACACCACAGCGCCTGCGCACACCACATCAGCCGTGTGCAACACAGCACCAGTGTACACCACAATGCATGCGTGCACTACAGTGCCTGTACATCACGGCGCCTGTGTGCACCAGGCATCCGCGTGCAACAAAGTACCATTGTTGCAAATAGAATTTTTGGAGGAATCCTTGTGACAAAATGGAGGGCCTGTGGATTTCTCTGGAAAACATATTTTATACAGGACTTGGAAAAGAGTTCTTATGTTGGAGCGCCGCCGGAGTCTACGAGTCCTCCAGAGTCCGCCCGCATCATCCTAATTCCTCCCATCTGCGTCAAGGAGGCTCCAGCAAAATTGGCCGTCCGAGAAACGACTGGACTGATTGAATGGACCATTCTGCGGTGCACGCTGAGATGCGCACGTGCGCTCTACTGCCGACCCGCACGACAGGGGGGAACGGTGAGGGAGGAGGAGGAGGAGGAGGAGGAGGAGGAGGAGGAGGAGGAGGAGGAGGAAGGGGAGGAGGGGGGGGGGGGGGGGAGGAGGAGGAGGAGGAGAGGAGGAGGAGGAGGGAGGAGGAGGAGGAGGAGGAGGAGGAGGGATGACGAGGAGGAGGAGGAGGAGGAGAAAGAGGAGGAGGAGGAGGAGGAGGAGGAGGAGGGAAGAGGGAAGAACGTCGCATTCTATTCTCAGCACTTTCCTGGCGTGGCGTGTAGCTGTCCGCAGCAGATCGTCACATATATGCTCCTTCTACCTGTCCTGTGTACGCAGGCGCTGTGGTGTACACCAGCGCTGCGTTGCACGCGGATGCTGTGGTTTAGACAGGCGCTGTGGTGTGCACAGGCGTTGCGGTGCAGGCAAGCACTGTGGTGTACACAGGTGCTGTGTTGCACATGGTTGCTGCGGTGTGCACATTCGCTGTGGTGTACACGGGCGCTGTGGTGCACGCAAGCATTGTGGTGTACTCAGGCGTTGCGTTGCACACGGCTGTTGCGGTGTACGTTGGCGCTGTGGTGTGCACGTGGTGCACGCGAGCATTGTGGTTTACACATGCGCTGTGGGGCAGGTCGCCACCTACTTGCTACTCGCGTCGTCATCGTCGTCGTCGTCGCTAGTCGCTCATCGTCGTCGTGCGCGCGTGGCTGGAGCCACACGGGGGGGGGGGGGAGCGTTACGTCATACCTCCACCCGCCTCCCCCCCCCATGACGCCCGTCATCGCCGAGAACAAAAAAACGCGTTCACGGTGACGATGATGCTGATGATGCTGGTGATGAAATCGGGAGTAGGAGGAGGAGGATGAGGAAGAGGAGGAGAAAGAGGTGAGAGAGATAGAGAGAGAGAGAGAGTGATGATGATGACGATGAGGATGATTCTGAGGGTGATGATGACGACGACGATGAGGACGGCGACGATGATTAGGATGACACTGATGCCGATGATGCTGATGATTATGATGATGATGTTGATGCTCTTGCTGATTATGATTGTAACCAGGAGAAGGAGGATCAGGAGGAGGAGCAGGAGGAGGAGGACGAGGAGGAGAGATAGAGAGAGCAACTATTACAAATATGATGGCGGTAATGCTGATGAAGATGTTGATGCTGATGCGAATGTTGACGACGGCGATGACGATTACAATAACGATGTCGATGTTGATGGTGGTGATGATGCTGATGATGATAATGATGTTGGTCCTGATGCTGATGCTGGCGCTGATGTTGATGATGATGATTACGACGGCGACGAAGATGACGACGACGATACCGATGTCGACGATGCTGATGATACTGATGATGATGCTGATGATGATGATGATGATGGGGAAAACGGTGATTATGGAGATGCTGGAGATGGTGTTTGTGATGATGATGATGATGATGCTGATGATGATGCTGACGATGATGATGATGATGATCATTATGATGATGATGATGCTGATGATGATGCTGATGCTGCTGATGATGATGATGATGATGCTGACGGTGCTGCTGATGCCGATGACGAACACGATGCCAATGTTAAGGATGATGCCGATGGTGGTGCTGATGATTGTGATGCTGATGATGCTGATTATGCTGCTGATGATGTGGGTGATGAGGATGGTGCTCAGGGTGATGATGATGATGATGATGATGATGATGATGATGATGATGATGATGATGATGATGATGATGATGGTAATGATGATGACGATGATGATGATGGTGATGGTGGTGGTGGTGATGATGCTGATGCTGATGATGATGGTGGTGGTGGTGATGGTGGTGGTGATGATGACGGCTACGATGACGACGATGATGGTTTTGCTGATGCTGCTGATGATGGTGATGATGGTAATGCTGATGCTGCTGATGATACTGATGATAGCCAGGAGAAGGAGGAGGTGGAGGAGGAGGAGGAGGGGAAGGAGACGGGGGGAGAGATAGAGAGAGAGAGAGGGAGAACGCTTATGATTCTTATGATGATGATGATGCTGATGATGAGGATGAGGAGGAGGATGAGGATGAGGATGAGGATGATGATACTGATGCTGATGCTGCTGATGCTGATGATGATGATGCTGATGCTAACTGGGAGAAGGAAGAGGAGGAGAGGGAGGAGGAGTAGGAGGAGGAGGTGGTGGAGGAGGGGGAGAGAGAGAGAGAGAGGTGAGCATGATGCTGATGATGCTGATGATGATGCTGATGCTGATGCTGATGATGACGACGACGAAGATGACGATGTCGATGACGATGACGATGACGATGATCTTGCTGATGACGATGATGATGATCACCATTCATCAGTATCATCATGATGCTGCTAATGATAAGGATGATGCTGACGCTGATGCTGACGATGAGGATGATGATGATGATGATGATTATGGTGCTGAGGATGAGGACGAGGATGCTGATGATGATGACGATGATGACGATGACGATTACGATGACAATGACGATGATGACGATGATGACGATGGCGACGATGGTGATGATGATGATGATGATGATGGTGATGATGATGATGATGATGATGATGGTGACACCGGCGATGACGATGCTGATAGTGATGATGATGACGATGATGATACGGATGAGCATGATGCTGAGGATGATGCTGCTGATGATGATGATGATGCTGATGCTGCCGATGATCCTGATGATCCTGATGATGATGCTGACGATGACGCTGACGATGATTATGATTATGATAATGATGATGATCATGCTGGACATGATGATGATGAGGAGGAGGATGATGATGATACTGATCATGATGATGATGCTAATGATGGTTATGATGTTGATGATGATTATGAGGGTGCTGACGATGGTAATGCAGGTGATGATGATGAGTTTAAGGATGATGCTGATGCTGATGATGATTATGATGATGGTGCTGTGATGCTGATGATGGTGATGATGCTGATGATGACGATGCTGATGCTGATGATGATGATGCTGACGAAGATGTCGATGCCTTTGCCGATACCAATGATGATACTGATGAGGATGCAGATGAGGATGATGATGCTGATGATGATGAGGAGGAGGAGGAGGCTGGGTATGAGGATGAGGATGCGGATGAGGATGAAGATGATGCTAATGATGATGGTGATGATGCTGATGATGATGATGACGATGGCGACGATGATGATGATGGTGATGAGGATGAGGATGGTGATGGGGATGGGGATGTGGATGTGGATGATGATGATGATGATGATGATGTTGTTGTTGATGATGATGACGATGATGACGATGATGATGATGATGATGATGATGATGATGATGATGATGATGATGATGATGATGAGGATGAGGATGAGGATGAGGATGATGAGGATGAGGATGAGGATGAGGATGAGGATGAGGATGATGAGGATGATGATGATGATGATGATGATGATGATGATGATGATGATGGCCAGGAGGAGGAGGAGGAGGAGGAGGAGGAGGAGGAGGAGGACGCCGCGGTGGCCGGGGGTCGGCCGCCGCTGCGAGGAGCACGACAACTGCTGTGCGGACTTCGACGCCGAGTGCGGCGCCAGCGCAGCGGCGGGCGCTCGGCTGGCGCCCCCGCAGGCCTTGGGCGGGGGAGGGGCGCGAGCAGGGAACTGTTTCTCCCAACCATCCTGTGGTCTTGGGTCCTCGTTTTGGAGAGACAGTGCCCCGCGTTCTCCTTCCTTCCTCCTCCCCCTCCTCCCTCCTCTCCCTCCTCCGATCCCTGCCTCTGCCCTGCGAGCCAGTCAACCATTTTGGCACACCCCTCACACGTTTCGTGGCCCCACAAAGGGGGCCCCACCGAAAGCCCATGTGTCAGCGTTCGCATGCGCCCACCGCACCCATTATGGTACACCCCTCGCAAGTTTCGTGGACCCATAGGGCACTCCACCGAATGCCCCAATGCCAGCGTTCGCATGCGCCCACCGCACCTTGGCACACCCCTCACACGCTTCGCGGCCTCATGGTGAGCCCCACCGAAGGCCCACATTCCAGCGTTCGCATGCGCCGCACCCATTTTGACACGCCCCTCACACGCTTCGGGGTCCCATAGGGGGCCCGACCGAAGGCCCAAATGCCAGCGTTCGCACGCGCCCACCGCACCCATTTTGGCACACCCCTCACACGCTTCGGGGCCCCAGAGGGGGCCCCACCGAAGGCCCACATTCCAGCGTTCGCATGCGCCCACCGCATTCATTTTGGCACACCCCTCACACGTTTCGTGGCCCCACAAGGAGCCCAACAGAAGGCCCACATTCCAGCGTTTGCATGCGCCCACCGCACTCGTGTTGGCATACCCCTCACACGCTTCGGGGCCCCAGAAATGGGGCCTTACCGAAGGCCCAAATGCCAGCGTTTGCGTGCGCCCACCGCACCCATTTGGCACACCTCTCACACGTTTCGTGGCCCCACAGGGAGCCCTATCGAAGGCCCACATGCCAGCGTTCGCATGCGCCTACCGCACCCATTTTGGTACACCCCTCACACGTTTCGTGGCTCCATAGGGCGCCCCACCGAAGGCCCAGATTCCAGCGTTATCACCCCCCTCAACGGACACTCCAGTGGGTAACGGTTGGGCGTCGCCGTTTCCCGTTCTCTCGGGGAGTGCATTGGGTCTTCGCAGGATCTTTCGTCGCCGTTGTTTTCCAGGGTTCTTCGGCGTTCGTCGGGGCGCGTGATGCGGACCGCGGCTTGCTCGCGGACCTCCTTGGGGCGCGTGGCCTCATGGGGGGCGCCACCGAAGGCCCCAGTGTGAGGGTTCACATATGTCCCCTGGCAAATTCGGGCACGCGCACACACGCACACACACACAGACACACACACACACACACCACACACACACACACACACACGGATCACACGATTCGTGGCCTCATGGGGAGCACCACCGAAAACCTCAATGGCAGGGCTCACATGCGTCCCAAGTCCATTTCTGGCATTCCCCTCGCACGGTGCGTGGCTTCATAGGGAGATTCAAAGAGTTTCAGTGAAGGCCCTTGTGGCAGGGTTCGCATGCGTCCGGGTCAGTGTTTTTGCGCGTCGTCGTTGCTGTTTTGTTTGAAGAGGTTCACTGAAGATTTGCGCTTTGCTCGTCTTTTTACCTAACAGCGAAGACTGATAGGTTTCTAGTAGTGTCAAAAGAGGTCACAGATCACTCCACAGGGGGGTCCGGGCAGGTGTTGGGAGTTGCCGGGCGGCAGGGTGCCGGGCTCGTTTTTCGCCAACAGTCACACACTTCGTGCTCTTCGATTTCCCAGAACTCCATTCCCAGGCCACATTCTGGAGGGCCGGATGCAACAGTCACACACTTCGTGCTCTTCGAGTTCCCAGAACTCCATTCCCGGGCCACATTCTGGAGGGCCGGATGCAACAGTCACACACTTTTCGTGCTCTTCGAGTTTCCCAGAACTCCATTCCCGGCCACATTCTGGAGGGCCGGATGCAACAGTCAACACTTCGTGCTCTTCGAGTTCCCAGAACTCCATTCCCGGGCCACATTTTGGATGCCCGGAGCCAACTGTAGGCCATTTCCTGGTCTTCGAGTTCCCAGAACTCCATTCCCGGGCCACATTTTGAATGCCCGGAGCCAACTGTAGGCCACTTCGTGCTCTTCGAGTTCCCAGAACTCCATTCCCGGGCCACATTTTGAATGCCCGGAGCCAACTGTAAGCCACTTCGTGCCCTTCGAGTGTCCAGAACTCCATTCCCGGGCTACATTTTGAATGCCCGTAGCCAACTGTAGGCAAGTTCGTGCTCTTCGACTTTCCAGAACTCCCATTCCTGGGCCACATTTTCAGCAGGGGCAAGAGCACGACGAGGAGGAGGACGAGCAAGACCAGGAGGACGAGGACGAGCAGGAGCAGGACGAGGAGCAGGAGGAGCAGGAGAAGAAGGACGAGCAGGAGGAGGAGGAGGACGAGCAGGAGGAGGAGGACGACCAGGAGGAGGAGGACGACCAGGAAGAGGAGGAGGAGGAGGAGGAGGGGAGGGGGAGGATTACCAGGAGGAGGAGGAGGAGGAGGAGGAGGAGGAGGAGGAGGAGGAGGAGGAGGAGGAGGAGGAGGAGGAGGAGGAGGGAGGACAGGACGAGGACGAGGAGGAGGAGGAGGGGGGGGGAGAGTACCAGGAGGAGGAGAACGAGGACCACCAGGAGGAGGAGGAGGAGGAGGAGGAGGAGGAGGAGGAGGAGGAGGAGGAGGAGGAGAGAACACCAGGAGGAGGAGGACGAGCAAGACGAGGAGGACGAGAACGAGGACGACCAGGAAGAGGAGGAGGAGGAGGAGGAGGGGAGGGGGAGGACTACCAGGAGGAGGAGGAGGAGGAGGAGGAGGAGGAGGAGGAGGACGAGGAGGAGGAGGAGGAGGAGGACGAGGAGGAGGAGGGGGGGGGAGAGCACCAGGAGGAGGAGAACGAGGACCACCAGGAGGAGGAGGAGGAGGAGGAGGAAGAGGAGGAGGAGGAGGAGGAGGAGGAGGAGGAGGAGGAGGACGAGGAGGAGGAAGAGGAGGGGGGGGGGGAGAGCTGCCTTTTCGTCGAGATGCTGTTCGACCCAGAGATGCTCCTACACATGGCTGTTAGGTTGCTTTGCCGGGATAATTTTGTTGGGGTGGGTTTGTGTGGGGCGAGTCGCGTCGCCGTTTCTCGGTGGCACGTGGTAAGTGTGCAGGAATTAAATTCTAGACGCTTCGCGTATCCCCACCAGCCCGTCCAGAAACGACGCCCAGGCGAGTAGAGGGTCGTCCTGAGGGGCTTTTCGGCGTCTTGGGTGCCTCGGGGGGGCCTCTGTGGGCCGTTCGGGATCCTCTTTGGGGCCTCCTGGGGGCCTCTTGGGGCCTCTTGGGGCCATCTTGGGGCCTCTGGGAGCACCTTGGGTGCCTCTGGGGGGTCTCTTGGGGCCTCTTGGGGGTCTCTTGGGGGCCTCCTGGGGGCCTCTTGGGGGGCCTCTTGGGGTCATCTTGGGGCCATCCTGCGGCCTCTTGGGGCATCCTGGGGGCCTCTTGCGGCCATCGTGGAGGAAATCGATCAAAGAAGAGGGGTTCCTTAATTAGAGTCCCCCCCCCAGGAGCCACGATCCTCGTGAGGGGTGTCGAATTTTAGCCTTCCCAGGGGTCGATCTTGGGCGCTCCAGCGCGCCGCGGAACCCCCTGTCCAGGTCAGTGGGGAGGGGGTAGGGGGAGGGGTAAACCCCTCCCCGAAGGGGAAGAAGGAGGGGTGGAAGAGGAAACGCTCTAAACCACCGACGCCCAGAGGGCTGGTGGGATTATTTTCGCTGGTCTGTCTGAGCGGATGGGTTAGATACGAATAAAGGAGGGTGATCCAGCGTTCACATGCGCCCACCGCACCCATTTTCGCACACCTTTCACACGCTTTGTGGCCCCATAGGGGGCTCCACCGAATGCGGTGCATACAACGGCGGCGCCCACAATTGCTGGTGATTGGGGTGTTTCGCCAGGCGAATGTTGTTCGGAGGCCCAGGGCCTAGAGGGTGACACCAACACCAGTATCGGCGATGTGCCTCCACCAAAGGAGGATGATCACGATTTGGTGACGGTGGTAATATTCCGCATTTTTGGCGTGGCCCATGAGGAGCTCCAGAGGGAGCCTCATAAAGAGCCCCACCGAAGGCCCAAATGCCAGCGTTCGCATGCGCCCACCGCACCCATTTTGACACGCCCCTCACACGCTTCGGGGCCCCATAGGGGGCCCCACCGAAGGCCTACATTCCAGCGTTCGCATGCGCCCACCGGATTCATTTTTGGCACACCCCTCACACGTTGCGGGGCCCCAAGAGGAGCACCACCGAAGGCCCAAATGCCAGCGTTCGCATGCGCCAACAACGCCCACGGTGCTACAATTTCACACGTTTTGCCCTATATGGAACCCACCGAAGGCCCACATTCCAGCGTTCGATGCCAGCTGGGTCAGTTCTTCACCGATGCCCCCTCACAAACGCAAGGTTCGTCTAGACGGGTTTCAAGAGCGAGCGCGCGCAGATGACAGCGGGCCACGATGCGTTCGTGGCCGGCCGGAACGCTGCGCTCAAAGACACCGCGGACATTGCGAAGATCGTGGATGACACCAGCTCCACGGCCGCGTCGCAGAGCTACAGTGTCACGCGCTCTCAAGTTGCCGCTCGCAAACGCAGACGTCCGTGCGCCCGCGGAAGCTGGGTGTCAGCTCCACGGCGCCGCAGTTCACCAGGATATTTCATCTTTTTGACTTCGCGCCGCCCATGTCGCGCCTCCAGGCGGCGATGCGTCTGGGCGCCACTGCCACCGAGGACCCTTTCGCGTAGGAGAGACCGCATAGCGGACATCGTTGCGAAGCTGGGCTTGGGGATCTCCGAGTCCGCCGAGGATGGGCCCGGCGCGCCAGTGCAGCTCCAGTGCGCGCCAGTGCCCAAGCTCGGAGGTGATCCCGCACCTACTCCTCACTCGTCGCTCCCGCATCAGCGCTTGCTCGCCGACAGCGGTCTGGCGGCGTTGCCGCCCGTCGGGGGCGGCGAGCGGAGCGCGGCGCTGCGTTGCCCGACGCGCCCTTGCGCATTGCCTAGTTATGCTACATCGCGACAGCACCCTCGCACGGACGGTGGCGCGCCAGCGCGTCGGCGCGCGCGGCAGTGCCCGCCCTGGGGAACCGCCGGCGAGGTCACGTCCAGGGCCGCCCTTCACGCGGCGTCAGCCACCAGGCTCACCGTCATTAGCTCGACAACGCCGCGCATGAAGACGCGGAAAGTGCGGTTGCACGGGGCTCCCTCCTAGGCGGCGACAGCTGGCCGAAGCAGCCCCGCCGCGCGGCTGCCAGCAACGCGGGCCCCGCCGCGCCTGCGACGGATCGATCAGACATGTTCGTGCCTCCACCTGGCATTGCATCTCCCCCTGGACGGGCTGCGCAGCACGAGCGCGCGCGCGTCGTGATAGCCGCCGCCGCGCGCAGGTGGGCTCGGACATGCGTGAGTTCGATGTGCCGTCGACAGGGCGCTTGGCGACTGAGCTACGACGGGCGCCGCGGAAGCGCCCTGACCGCGCGCCCGCCGCAGACCGCGTTCAACGCGCTCGCCATCGAGAAGCTGTCCCCTACCATCGGTGGCCAGCCAGCCCCCTCGCCAACTGCAAGGGCCCACTGGTCTCGCAGTGGATTGGCGCCACGGGAACAACAGCAACATGATTACCTTTGTCGCGAAGCCCTGGCGGGCACAGCACGCCAGGCACTCGACAGGCGCGCGCCTGCCCGGCTGCGGCACTTGAGCGCCGCCCGCGCTGCGAAGCGCTGGTGCGGCAACGCGCCGCCACAGAGGTCGGCGTTGCAGTGCCAGCCGCGCCTCCTAGTGTACTGGCGTGCATCGCAGTGGCCAGGCACGTTGGCCACGCTGTGCTGCCGACGCCAGGACAGCTGCGAACAGCCGAGGTAGAGACCTGCGACGCTGCGCTGCTGTAGGCCACGTCCAGACAGCACGCGCCGCGTCGGTGCCGCTCGGCATTCACCGGACCAACGCGCGGACCAGTCAAGTGCAGTGATTGGCAGGCGCTAGCAACGACAGGCACACTGCCGCAAACAGTCGGGCGAGCTGCGTCTGCGCGCCTACGGGGCAAGGCGCGCGGGTGCTCTCCAGCCACGCTGCCGCGCAAGCGCCGCGAGGGTCAGCTACGCCCGCCGGCACCTGCGCGCCAAAGAGTGCCGATGGCGAGCGGCCGCGCAGGCAGGGTGCCGAAAGCAGGACCAGGGAGCGAACCTGGCTGGAAGGCGCGATCAGCGCTGCGGCTTGAGCACGCGGCGGGCACGATCTGCGCCAGGCCCCCACGAGCAGCGCGCTGCTCCCGGCTCTCAGGCAACATTGGCTGGTCGACACCACATCAGGTCAGGGGCCTGTTGCAGTGTGGTGCCGCCATGGTCAGCTCATCCCACGTGCGGTTGACCACGGACGGCTGGGCTCCCCAGGGTTCTCGACATCCCGTTCGGGCTGAGGCTCCTGAGCTATGGATGGGTTGGTGCTGGGCGTCCACTGCGACGGCCGCGCGGTGAATGCTGTGGCGCCTCATTGCGGGTGGCTTTCTGTGGCCGAAATGCTGCGGATGTGCGCTCTCCATTGCCAGTAGCCCCGATTAGAATAGGAGCTTGCTTGCGCGCCCGCTGCCATTCTGGCTTGCAGCGTGCACGCGGTCTAGCATATATGCAAGTATATGAAAGAAAACGTGCCGCCGCAATGCATGTGCCATAGCCGCCATTTTTTCTACCTTTCATGTTTGCCATTTGCAATTCAAGTTCCTCCGCTTCCTCCTCGGAGCCACAAGCACGAAGCGGGCGGGCCTCCAGGCACGACGCAAGATGCCCCGCGTGGACGCCCCCCTGCAGCCCACATCTCACACACATGGGCCCAGAAATGTAGGAGAGACCAGGGGAAGAGAATTATGCGCATGCGCCGACCCTGGCCAGGCCCATCCTGGGCCCAGGGTCGGTGT
>CAUYUJ010015577.1:265000-323853 GCA_963575745.1 Prorocentrum cordatum | reverse complement strand
GCCCCCACCCCACCACCACCACCACAAACACACACACACACAAGCGCACACACAGACGCAATCGCGAACACCCGCGGCTAACCACGCACAGACGACAACGCGGTGACAGACCCATTCCCCGACTAGGCAGCGCACTCTACCCCCGCGCCCCCCAGCCGCCCCAAGCGCCACCGCCCACCCCGCCGGCGCTCCGGAGGGGGGAGGCACCGCCCCATGTTGGGGCCGGCCCTCCCTCCACTCCAGCCACTCCGCCCTCGCGGTGCGCCGAAGAGATGGGGGGGGAGAAGGGGGAAGGGGGCGGCGGGGGTGCCAGCGCCGTGCTCGCACACAGACACACACACACACACGCACACACAAGGATGCACGTTTCCTCAGGAAGCGCGCCGCGTCGCAGGCGCGAGCGCGGGTCTCAAGTGCACACGCGGACATGCACGCGCACACTAAGACACACAGACACACATACACACACACGAATACACAAACGCACGCCCGCACACTCAATGAGGGACGCCCTGGCAAGCGGCCATGGAGGGGCGATCTCATCCCAACCTGTGTGGATCAGAGCGGGGTAGGTCTACGCCTGTCCTGTCTGTCACGCTTCCCCGTTCGCCCTCTTCGCGTCGCCTGCGCGCGGTCTCCGCCTCCCTCGCCTGCTGCGCCTTCTCGTGAGCCTCCACGTCCGGAATCCCGATTGTGGCGATGCGCGGGCGCGCTTGAGGGCGCGGCGGTTCGGTGGGCGCCGTGCCAGCGCCGGCGCCCACACGAACGACAACGCCAGCCACAATCCTCGTCGTCGCCCCGCCTCCACCGCCCACTGACGGGGCCGAATCCCCACAGTGCGCGCCAGCATCCCCAGCACCCTCGGACGCGGCGGCCTCTCGCGCACCCTCGAAGCCGCCCTGGGCGAACACCTCTGGAGGCGCAGCCGCGGGCGAAGCCTCGGTCAGGGTCCCCGCCGCTGGAACCACCGGCGCAGAAACAGCGCCCGACGCACTGCGCGCCGCTCGCTCCTGGAACTCCTTCAACTTTGCCTCCGGGATTGCCCCGTCCACGCGCCCATGCCACCCCTTTGCCCCTTGCTGGCCGAAGTGCCGCTTGCAGAACACGCCGCATCCCTCCGCGGGGACACTGCGGCACTGCGCACCCACTCCATCCCCCCAAGTACGAGCCAAACATTTCCTTTCATCGATCGTCTTCGGCGTAAAGCGATGCCACTCGCGGTCGGCAGGTTGCGCCCCCACGCCTGGCTCGACCGCGGCAGGAGCCGGGCCCGCGGACGGGACGCCCGAGGCCCTGCCAGCGTCGTCGTCCTCGCCGCCCGTGCTGCCCAGAGCAGGCGGGGACAGCCCGCGCTTCTTGCCCCTGCGCAACGGCGGCTGCGGCTGCCCCGAAGCGCCGGGGTCCCCGTCGCCAGCGCCAGGATCCCCGCCACCCGCCCGACGCAGCTTGCCCGGTGGCTCGCCACCCGACGCCTGCTGCCCGGCGGGCGCACTCGGCGGCGCAGACGGCGCGGCAGACGTGCTGGAAGCAGCGCCGCCGCCGCCATCGCCGCTCCCCGCAGACCCCGCCGCGCGCCCGCCTGCATGCCCGAGAGGCGCAGTCGGCGGTGCCGGCGGCGCACCAGACGGTCCCGCACCAGCGCTGCCGCCGGCGCCCCCCGCAGACCCCGCCGCCGCGCGCCCGCCGCCTCCGCCCCGCGGACCCGCCCTGCGCACATACGCAAACACATACGCGCCCATGAGCACCTGGTGGTTTCTGGCGATCTGCGCCCAAGTCTGGAGGTGGACAGTACTGTCGTCGAATTTGGCGTATTCGTTCACGCCCACGGATGCATACGCATAGTTGTGTCCGCTCGTCGCGCTTTCGCCCTGGTGCACCACGACCCCCGAGAAATCGTACTCGCACTCGGAATCCACAGGCCGCAGAATCTGAGGAAAGCGCACAGGGCGTCTGTCGTACCAGTCGCCTATCACCCGCTGCACGATCACGAAGAGCACGGGCGGCGACCGCTCCCAGCGATTGCCCGTATATACCCTGATGCCTTGACAGACCCCGGCCGCCGCCCTCTGAGCATCATCGAGGTGAGCGTGCGCCGGACATCCTGGCCCTGGCTCACCGACATGCCTTAATCCCAGCCGGATCAAGTCCTCCAGATCGCACGGCCCCCGGTGGTCGGGGCCGAGCAATTCGGAAGGCACCACCTTCAGAAACGTCTTTATTTCCCCCTTGTCCGAACTTGCTGTGCACGCGGCGCATCGCCTCCGCTGCCGAAACGCAATGCCGCAGACGTGCTGCTGGAGCACACTGCGCTGCCCGTGAGCCCCCCCCTGCGGTGCAAACGGGGTGTTCGGCCGCGGTAACGGCATGGAGGGCGGCCAGGAAGAACTCTGACGCGTCGCATTGCTTCGGTCTCCCTTGCTGATCGATTTCTGCAAATTCTCGCTCACCAAAGAGCCCCTTGCGCGCGGCTATAGCGAGTGGCGCGACGGCGTCGACCCCCTGGACAGAGAGAGCCGCGGCCTGAGCTCCGAGCGCGCACGCCGCGCAAGAGACTGCACCCAGAGGGCACCGGCCGTGCTCGTGGAGAAGCCGACGGAAGGGAGCCAGGCGCAGCAGCACCTGCGCGACTGAGCTCACGAAGCAAGTATTGCCGAGGTTTGCGATGCCCACGCCAGAGCCGCGGCCGCAGTGCCACTGCAGCTCCCTGGTGACCTCCTCCTGGGACACGCCGTAAGCTGCCATGCACAGATCCCGGTCCAGCGGGCGCAGCTCTGGCGGCTCTGCACCATCGCCAACAGTCGACGCCGTGCGAAACATTTCCCCCCAAAGATCCCTCGGCACGACGGTGCCCCTACCGGCGCCGCGGCCGGCACCCCCGCGCCCACGCCCCCGCGAAGCAGCGCTCACAGTGGACGGTGCCGCCGCCGCATCTGCGGTCGCCGTCGCGTCGCCGCCGCGGCCGCGGCCCCTGCCCCGCCCCGCAGGCCCTGCGTCGGGCGCAATGAATGCCGGTGGCACCGTCAGAGCCTGGCCCGGGCGCAGCGCGTGCGAGGGCAGAGGCGTCTGCACAGACGCCGCAGGGGCCACCTCCCCGTCCGAAGGCGCTGATCCAGTGGCGTCGTCGTCGTCGTCGTCGTCGCCCACCTCGTCACCGACGCCCGATGAGCTCCCCACGGCGCGAGGCGGGCCTGGCGGCGACGCCCGAGGCACCGTCGGCGGCGCGGGCGCCGAGCTCGACTCCGGGTTGCCCCGTCCCGCGGGCCCATCCCCCACGTCCCAGCCGCACTCCTGCGCCCTCTGCTTGGCGATTTCGTAACTCGCTTTGAAAATCCTGCTTTCGAAGCGTTGGACCCCCTCGCGGACGTACTGGGGCGGGCCCCGCTGCAGGATTTCCCAGGGCGGCAGGTTGTAGACGAGGACGCGATGGGCCACGCGAACGCGACTGAGCATGACGTACAGGTGCAGCCACCAGTCTTCGGCGCCCATGTTCATGGGCTTCTGGAGCACCATGGTGGCCGCATCCATGCCCAAGCCCTGCGCCGTCTGCACGGTGCGAACTTTCTCTGGCAGCAACGGGATCTGGTACCTCGTAACCTTCACCTTCCGAAGCTTTCGCTCGCCATCGTCTTCGTAGTAGTGATGGTTCCACTCCCAGGACGCACTGTGCGGCGCGATCTGCACGACCCCTGCTCCGAACCCTAGGTCCTCCGTGAAGTCATCAAACTTGACGAGGACACCGCGAGGCAAACGCTTGCATCGATAATAACCGAGCCTGTGGGCGTCGTGAGTCTTCTTTTCGCGCCAATCCGCGCCCGGCGTCTCGAACTCTCGCGGGTGGAACCGCACGTCCTTGACTACCCCCACGGCGTCCTGGACGATCTGGTGCTTCGCCGACATCTTCACGGTCAGCCGCACACGCATGCCGATGTACAGCGGGCACATGCCGATGAGGTGACCAGTGTTGTTCACGTTCGGCACCTGCAGCATGGCCTTGTAATGCTCCTCACCGAAGGCCGTGGGGGCTGGGGGCAAGTCCACGGCCTGTACGTACAGCAGCATCTGCCCCTTCTCCCTGGCCTCTCGCACGGCCCGATACTGCATCTGCCTGTGCACGGCCTCCCAGGCGATGCCCATCTCGAACCCGTCTTCGACAGCGGGGTCCTGCAGCCGCTTGTCGTTCTTACCGGGTCGGACCACCCACCCTTGCACCACCCTTTTCTGCTCGGCCGTGAACTTCTTGCCCTCCCTCATGGTCTTCAAGAACCCCGGCATGAAAGGGCAGGGCGCGTGCGGAGTAACGAGCCTGTCCTTGAAGCGGTGCGTCTCGTACAGAAACATCTCGTGGGTCACGCCGTCCAAGAATATCGACTGCCCATTGCGGACGTGAACCCACTGGTCGGGTGCCTCACGCTGCAGCAGGGAAGACCTCTTGCCTTTGCCGCTCACATGGCCCAGCTGATAAAAGTCACCCAGGAACATGACAATCGGAGCCTTCCCGAACATGTGTCCCCGCTCCATGTACAGGTCCACGTCGCAATTGTGCGTCGCCTTCCGGGCTTTGCACATGCGAAACGATGCAGCGCCGAGAAGCGCAGGCGGCACCATGGACACCTCCTCCACGATGACGGCATTGAGAGCGTTCATGCGGTCCACGAAATCATCCTCGACTTTCTGCCCGGAGAGCCTAGCGATGGTCAAGGCCTGCTGCCCGCTCAGCCCGAAGCCGCTGTGGATCGTCTCCCCCCCGATGACGCGCGCAGCGCTGTTCGACGAGGCCACGGCGATCTCCGATCCCTTGCCGAACACCTCGGCGAACAGACACCGCAGCAGTTTCACCACCTCCGTCTTCCCCGTCCCGCCCTCCCCGTGCAACAGGAGAGCCATCTGCTCCACCGGCTTGGGGCTTTTTCCGCTGCGCAGATCTTCCTCGTATGCCACGATGGCCTCCACCTGGCCCACGACCAGGGCGACCACCGCCTTCTGCTCCTTATTGAAAGTCACCGGGTTGTCCGCCCTGGTCGCCCACTCGTCCAACAGCCTCTGCGCGATGTCGCGCGCCCGCGGCGGCCGCTTCTCGTCGCCGGCAACCGCGGGCGCCGGCGGCCGACCAGGCACGAGCGCGGCAGGCGCCGAACCCGCGAGGCCGCCACCCCCGTCGCCATCCCCAGGCAAGCCCTCAGCTCCCTTCTTCCTGTATCGGAACGCCTCCTTCTGCTGTGCTTTGCCTTCCTCGAACTGAGAGTCGCCCAAGTCGAGACCACCGAATCCGGTCTGCCTTCCAGTACTCGCGGCAGCAGGCTGCGGCTTATGGTCTCTCGCATAACCCTCAAGGAAGATGTTCTTTTAGACCAGGCTTTGTGACGACCCACGAATTTGCTCCAACTGGGCCACCGCGGGCACCTCGCTATCCGGCACGGCGAACCTGGCCTTCTGTCGGTGCGCCGCCCACGCTTCGTCCGCCTCGCCCTCGTCCACCTCCTCAGCAAATCCGTCGAAGGCTCCGCCACCGGCGCCCGCCCCCTCCTCCTCGTCCGCCTCCCCGGCAGGCCGATTCTCCGCTGGCTGCAGCTCAGAGTACACAAAGTCCTTGGCCTCCGGACAAGTCTTGATTCGCGGCCGCCCTTTCGCCTCCGCCTCCACGTCGAGGTTCGTCGCGACCTGGACGGTCCAGCGCGCCATGAACTCGGCGGCGCTGGGGCGCTGTGCAAAGTGGCCCGGGCCCTCCTCGGAGCCGCGATCCAGATCGATGTCCTCGATCGTGAACCACTTTCCAGCTCGCCGCTCGCAAAGCTCGTACTGCCTGGACAACGCCACCTGCTTCGCCCACCACTCCTCCCAGGCAGGCATATGCTTCCCGGACGCGTCGACACCGGCCCTGTAGGGCGCCCAGGCTGCCGCCCCCTTCTCAGCCGGCTGCAACGGGCGAAAAATCACCGACTTGAACAGCGCGTTCACCTCTTCCTCTTTCTCCTTCGAAGGCATCGCGAAGCCGAAGAACTTGGGCACCCTGAACGGCGCGCCGACGCGGAGCTTCTGCACTCGGGAGGCGGCGGCCGGGTGCGAGTCGGCGAACGCGTACGTCTCGAAGTCCTGCGCGTCGAAGTGGAGCGGGTTGGCCTGCGCTGTGTACACGTACATGGCGTAATGGAACATGCCCATGGACTTCAGGGGCTCCCTGTCGCCGCGATGCAACCAGTCCATCTTCATGTCGTGCTCCTGCCGCGCCCGGTATACGACAGCCTGCTGCTGCTCCTGCTCGGGGCGCCCCCCCCCAGCAGCACCGGCAGCCGCGCCCTCCCCGACGACGCCGTTGACGACCTCGGCGCGAAGCGTTGCGCGCCCCTCGCCCAGCGCATCCATGATACCGCCCCCCCCCTCGCCGTCCTCTTCTCCCGCGGCCGGCTGGTCCACCTCGATGTCCTCAGCGCGGGGGTCGGTCCAGAAGTCGTCCCTTTTCTCGTGAACGGCGTGGCTTGCCTGGAACGCCAGCGCCACGATCCCCTTGCAATACAGAGTCCAGGTGTCATGGGAGCAGTAGCACTCGTGGCCATACTGCATCTGAAACATCATCTCGGGCAACTTCTTCAGGAGCGCCCGGTGCGAGCTGGTCGTGAGCTTGAGGATTGTTCGCCTGGCAGAGTCGAGCACTCCGCCCCAGCCGCTGCGACGAGCGACAGCAGCGGCCCGGGCCCCGTCGACGTCCTCCTTGCCCTCCTCCTCCGCCGCCTCATCCGCCTCCCGCTCCGCCCTCTGCTGGAGTCGGAGCCACTCCAACCCGGTGCTCTGCGCGTGCAGCACTCCGAGGGCTCCCGCGATCGGCCCCGCCTTGGTCGTGTAGTCCGTCTGGTAGTGCGCCATATTGATGGCGTCCATAAACACGGCCTCCAGGGAGTGCAAAACGTGCTCCCGCAGGCTGCCCGGCGGACCGCTGCCGCTCGCGCCAGCAGCTGAGGCGGAGGCGGCGGGCGAGGCAGGCGCGCTCGATGCAGGGCCGCCAGAGGCCGCGCTCGATGCGGCGCGGCCCGGCGCCCGCGACCTCGGCTCTGTCTCGACGGCTGATTCTGCAGCTCGCGCTCCGCGCGCAGGTCGCTGTAGTAGC
This sequence comes from Prorocentrum cordatum, assembly GCA_963575745.1. Lineage (NCBI taxonomy): Eukaryota > Dinophyceae > Prorocentrales > Prorocentraceae > Prorocentrum > Prorocentrum cordatum. The sequence goes on along the minus strand of CAUYUJ010015577.1, from coordinate 316,754 downwards.
CCAGGCCCTGCTCCCCCTTTTTGAACACGAACCCGGGCCGGCTGCCGTCGTAACAGGAAGCCGCGCAGAAGCTCGCGGTGTCCTCGCCCTGTGGATCTGCCGGCCCGACTGCCTGCTTTACGCCGCTTTGTTCCGGCGTCGGCGGAGGTGGCGGACCCAGGTCATACGCATCGACCAAATCGAACACATCGTCATCGCCCCCACCCATGTCCCAGATGTCCCCCGCGTCGGGATCGTCCATCGTGGTGGTCGGCGCCCCGCCGAGCAAGCCGCCTCCCCTGGGCAGGCCGAGGCGGCGGCCCACGGGCAGGCGCGCCCCCCCCGCCGCAGGCGCGCGCACCGACCCCTCGCCCGCTCCGCCCACGCCCTGAGTTGCGGCCGACACCCCTGATTCCATGGAACCTCCGCTCTGCCCGGCGCCCTCGTCGCAACCGGTGCCGCCAGTCTCGGCCCCAGCCAGCGCCTCCGACGCGTCGCCGACCGGCTCGGCGAACGCACCAGGCTCCGGAGGCGGCGGCACGGCCGGGTCGACGTCGGCCGCGGACGCGCCCCCGACGCTGTCGTCGCCGGGCAGGTCGAGCACCACGCGGTCCAGACACTTGACGTCCAGGTTGCTCCGCAGACACACCTGGCCCACAGGGTTCGTGCTCCCGTGGTACGGGTGGTACCGCACCACGTCGACGCGACCAGCTCTGCCGTGCCGGTTGCAGCGGTGCGCCCACGGGCCGTAGCCTTCAGCCGGAACGTCGCCCAGATCCAGGCGCTCGCCAGGCGGGTTCCACTGCCCCTCCTCCAACGGGCCGCACGCGTTCTGAACCTTCGCACCTTCCGGAAGCACCAAATCCTTCCCCTTGCGCAGGCGCCGCCAGACGAGAGAGGCGGCCGGGCGCTTCCTGGACGGGTGGCTGTACACCGCAGTCTCTTACTCGTGGTAGAAGCCAAGCCGGCACACCTTGCAGTGCTGAGGCACATCGTCGTTCGTCTTGTGCTTCCAGCACGTGGGACCGCACCTGTGCAGGTGGCACGGATGATACACTTGCGCGCGTCCCGCGCGAAGCAGCCCGCCCAGGTGCGCGCCTCCTCGTCCGGGCGGTCCGCAAAGTGCATGGCCGCGGTGCCGCCCGCGCGCTCGCGGTACGCAGGCTTGCGGCGGTACTGCGGCTGCAGCGTCACGTGCGCACCCGTGAGAGGCTCGCAAAAGACCGCCGGGTACTGTGCCCGCTGCTCATGGGGATCGGGCTCTGGATCTGCACACGGCGCGAACGGGCGCTGCCGGCGCGGACCCTCAATTGCGGGCTGCTCCTGCAGCATCGCTCGCTCCTCTCCGAGATCGATCTTCATCATGGCCGCAACCTCGTTCCGCAGCTCTTCTGGGGACAATTTCTTGTCATCACGGACAGAGCGGCGCCCCGCGTCGTACTCCGGCTTGAGAAGCTTCCCGAGCTGACGGCGCGAAGCGCCAGCGATCGTATGGTACTGCAAGGAGAGGTCGTCCTCCTCCAGCTTCCCGTCCGCGAACGCGAGACGTCGATCCCGCGGGGCGAGCGGAAGCGGCGGCAGCACTCCCGCCCGCCCCGCCCGTCCAAGCCCAGCTGCCGGCCCACCTCCTCCGCCGCGTCGAACTGCACGCTGCCGACCCGGGCGAGCACGGCCTCCCACCACTTCCTCAGACGCCCCTCGAGGCCTTCGACGTCCCCCGAGCGCAGCTTCGCGAGGAACGCGCCAGTCATCGGGTGCAGGCGCCACAGGTGGATGTGCGGATGGATGCCGCCGCGCCCCTGCGTCTCCACGGGGCCGAAGTACGCGCGGACGAGCCCGAACGCTCCACACGCCCCCGTGGCGGCCACGCCGTCGGAGACGCCCGTGGCCCCGCGCTGCGGCGTGACGCCGACGACATGCTCCAGGAACAGTTCCAGCAGGAGGTTCGTGACCATGGCCTGCGACACCGGGTCTGCGGCCACCCGCCGCAGCATCTCCCGCGTCGAGGGCATCACGGGAGAGGTCTCCTCCAGCAGCCGCCATTGCTGCACGGAGGCGCCCTCGTACATCAGGGACACCATCAGATTCCGAGTGTCCGAGATGTTCGGCGTCGTGAACACCAGGGGCGGACCAAAGAGCCGGGTGTAGCTGGTACTGATGTGCCGCAGCGTGGTCCGGTGCGCGTCGGAGCCGACGACATCGCGGTTGCTGAGCAGCATGCTGCGCAGCGCGCTCTTGACGTTCCGGGGCACGCCCTCGAGGCCCAGGGCCTGCTTGATGCCTGCCCCCCTGCCGAGCACGGCCACGACCTGCGCCAGATCCTCTGGCGTCAGTGCGGCGAGGTCCGCGATGCTTTCCCCCAGGCGCTGCTTGCGCACGAATAACCTGGCCGACTGAATGATAGCCTTTCTGCGCCAGAGGCACTACTGGGCCGTGAGCAGGTCAGCGTGGCGACGCCAGCGCGGCACGGGCGAATCAGACGCGGCAGGCGCCCGTGCAGCGTCGGGCGCGGGCGCCCGCGCAGCGTCGGGCGCCGAGACGTCGTCGGGGACCTCGTACTCGAGCTCCTCGCGAGCCATGAGGCACCTGCACCACTCGTCGTACGTCAACTTCGCCTCCCTCTCGAGTCCGAAGACGCCGTCGCCGTACGGAAACGCGACGGGGTCGAAGGCGCTCCAGAAACCGGGGGAGAACATGCTGACAGGCTCGGTTCCAGTGGGCACGACGACCCGCACCGCGCGCCTCGCCCCCCCGGCCTCGGCGCCCCCGGCCGGCGCGCCGCCGCCGCCGCCGCCGCCGGCCGCGCGCTTCCCGGCAACTCCTGGAGGAGGCCGCGTGGCCTGAATCTTCTGCTCCGTCTGCTCCAACTTCTTTGTGAGCGCCTCCATCTTGCAGTTGGTGAGCAACTTCGCAGCCTTGCGGGCCTCTTCCGCGGCCTCCGCCAAGCGCCGGTCGAGATCTCGGTCCTGGAAAGTCTCCATGCCGTCGAACTGCCGCGTTTCTGCCTCCGCGCGCTGCTTCTCGCGCGCAATCTCCTCCGCCCTCTGGAGGCTGAGGTGCACATTCGCCCACTGCTTGTCCAGATCGGCCATTATGTCGGCGTCCGCGACGGCGGCGCAGTACTCGCCTTCTTCGACACCCTCGCCGCCCTCTCCCTCGCCAGCCTCGCCCTCGTCGCCCTCTGCATCCTCCCCACCAGCGCCAGTAGCGTCCTCACCGCTGGCCCCTGCCTCGCCCTCTGCCTCGCCCCCGCCGTCTGCCGCCGCGTTCGCGTCGCCCTCCGCGCTCGCAGCGCCTGCGCTCGTCCGCTTCGGCGGGGCCGAGCCCACGCCGGGCTGCACGGCATCGGCCAGGCCCTCCTGGCGAGCGTCGCCACCCTCACCCCCCCCGGCCACGCACGCCGCGAGACAGCGAGGCAGGCCCAGGAGCGAGGAGCCGTCGCCATCGCCGTCGCCCTCGGGGTCCGCAAAGTTTCGCGCTGCCTCTTCGTCCCACCGCACTGCGGCGTACTGCTCGTTCGTGTCGCGGAGGTAATCGTAAGCGCGCTTGAAATCGTCGAGGGGCACGCCGAGCTCCTCCAACCGCGCCTTCTGCAGGGTGGCGGGATCGGAACCCGCGAAGACAATCTGCACAAATTCGACAAGATCGCTCTCCCGCGGCGGCAGCGACAGCACCTGCCGACCGCCGTCCGCCTGCGGGAACGCCACGAAGTTCCCCACGTACGCTTTGATCTGCTGGTCGATTGGAGCCCACTGGCCAGAATCGGCCTTGCAGTTGAACCGCCGCACGATGCCCCGCGCGATGGGCAGCAGAAGCTTCGCGCCCAGCGTGAGATTCCGCAGCGGCGGTGGCAGCCGACCGATCAGAGATCGTTGGCCAGCGCGCAGGGCGGCATCGTGGGCAACCTCTTGGAGAGCGCGCCGTGACACCCTGCGCAGATGGGCACCTTCTGCTTCGCGTCGGCCACGAGCACCCCGTCTGACTCGCGCCTGTCAATCTTGGAGCACTTCTTGTGCAAGAGCCACAGCTTCCCGTCTGGGCCAGGGTCGCGCACTGCGGACGCCTCCAGCTCCTCGAGGGGGATGCCGCCCGGGCGCTCGACGCCGTTGGGGCCCTCGCGCACGAAGCGCCACCGGGCGTGGTACCGTGCCGGGTCCAGCAGCGCGTGGGCGCGCTGCCGCTGCGTCAGGCGCATGGCCTGCGCTTGCGCGCCCGCGGCCTCGGATGCCTCTCCCCTCGCCGCCTCGAGCTCGGCGCGCGCGGGCGGCTTCGGCACCTCGTCGCAGAGCAGCGAACGCTCCCCGGCGCCGTCTGGCTGCTGCCAGAAGTGCACGCGGTGCAGCTCGTCCGCCCAGTGGAGACGAGCGCAGACGCAGCAGGCGACCCTCGAGCGCACGGCGCGGCGACTCTGCCCGGGCTCGGGCCCCTCGGCGTCCGACGCCGCCAGAGCAGCGCCCAGCGCGTCCATGTCCACGGGCGGCATGTCCACGCCCGCGGGCGGCACGGCCCCGTCCGCGCCTGGCGGCTTCCACCAGGCGCGCGGCGCGTCCGGCGCGGCAGCGGCGGCGGCGGCCTCCCCCGAATCGGCGGGCGCTGCGCAGGCCGGCCAGTCGTGAGACCCCGTGACGAGGTGCTCCGAAAAAGCCTCCACGCACTGCCGCCACTCCTGGGGCCTCACGGGCCGCACGTCGTCGTCCTGCTGGGGCCACTGCTCGGCCAGGTAGAACAGGCGCGTCCTGTACTCCGGCCACCCGTGGTGCTTTTCGTCCACGTGCTTTCTGAAGCCGGCATGCGTGGCGAAGTTCTTGTCGCAAAGGCGGCACGGGAACGGCGGGAGAGCCTCCGGGGCCTCTTTAAACGCCCGCAGAGGGCCGCGCTCGTCACACGGGAGGGCCACTTACTTGGGCTGGAGCCTGGGCACGCGCGCCTTGCGAGCGGCAGCGATGGCCGGGGTCGGCGCGGGCGGGGCGCCGCCGGCCTGCGTCTCGCGCTTCCGCGCCTCCTTCACGGCCATGTCGTACCGTTCCGGGCACTCGCGGGTCAGGGAGCTGTGGCCCTTGCCCGGGTCCCACAGCCCGAGAGTTCGCTGCTCGGGTCTGCTGTGGCTCCCACAGAACTGCCCTTCGCCTTTGCAAGGATTCCGGCACTGCGCGAGCAAGGACACGCAACGGTGCTGGCGCCAGACGCGCGCGCGGCACCTGCCAGCGACGCTCGGCGCGGGGTCCAGGAGCCACGCCGGCAGGGTGCCCTCCTCGCTCACGTGGGGGTCATCCAGAGCCACGTTCACCTCCACGTCCCCTGCCTTCACTGTCTTCCCTCTGAGACGCTCCTCCTCTTCCTTCCGCAGCCGCTCCTGCTGCAACCGCTCCTGGTCCTGTCTCTCCGCCCCGCGAGTCCGCGGCCCTGGGCCCTCGGGAGCTGGCCTCTTGGGTCCGCCGCCGAGCAGCCGACCCGCGCCCCCGCCCGCGCCCCCGTCGCCGTCGCCGCCCGCGCCACCGTCGCCCGGCCCCCGCGCGCCAGAGCCCGACCCCGACGCTGGTCCACCGCCCGCACCGCTGCCCGTAGAAGGCCCGCCGCCGCCGCCGCCCCCCGAAGAGTCGTCGCCGCCGGCCCCTCCTCCCACCACCTCATCCCCGCACCCCGCCAGCCGCAGCCAGTCGCTGCATGTTCGGTCAAACCAGATGCGCACGAATTCCTGCGAATACTTCGTCGCCACCCTTGCAACGCCCCGCGCGAGCTTCGCTTCCTTGAAATCGGGCTCCCCGCGCCGATCGGCGAACGCGTCCGGCCAGACACCGCCGTGACGGGCACGGAAATCGTCGAGAGCAGTCAGAGCGCGCCTGTCCGTGTCTGTAAGCGCCGCGTCCTTCTCCACCGCGGCGAGCAACGCGGGATCCCTCTCGAGCGCAGCGAGCAGGCGCTGCTGGTCCAGGTCCCAGTGCCCCGCGGCGAGGTTCCACGTCAAGCCCACGCCCGCCCGCTCCCGGCGCACGAAAGCCGCCACCTGCCGCGCCGCCTGAGGCTACAGCTTGAGGAGCTGCTGCCAGACGGGCCACTCGGGGATCGCCTGCGGCTTCAGGTCCGCCAAGTACTCAGGCGGCTTCAGGTCGCCACTCCCCGGGGATCGCCCGGCGCCCTCCGCGGCCTCCACCCTGTACATGATGTCGCGGTCGCCCTCGAGCTGCTGCAAGCGCGCGGCCAGGGCGTCGCCCTTGCGAGCGACGCCGCCGCGCGCGCGGCACCAGGCCCGCAACAGCCAGAGCTCCGCGGGCACGTCGCCCGGCTCGCCCGTGTAGTAGCCGCGCCGCCCCTGGGGGAACGTGTCGGCGGGGAAGCCCGACTCCACGGCCTCGGAGAAGAACGCACCACCATGGCCGGCCCACGATTTCGGAATACCGAAGACGCGCGGCCACGGCGCCAGCCTGCTCCCGTCGGGCCCCGCGCGCTGGTACCAGGGTTCCAGGGCGTGTCGCTGGTCGTGCTTCACGCTCGCTTCGCAGTTGTTCTGGTGAAAGCACTCGTTCTCCAGCAGCAGACCGGAACTCAGCGAATCCGTTCTCCCCCCTCGCCGCGCACCGGGCCGCCTGCTTTCGCCGCACGGCGCGGGCGCGCTCCGCTTCCACCGCCTCGCGCTTCGCCGCCAAACTGGGCAGCTTCTTCTTCGACGTGAAATGCAGCCTCTCACACACGAAGTGACCTCCTCGTCGCTCATCACGTCCCCTCCGCCCCGCTCGCGCTCGAACTCCTGCTGGCACTTGTAGCAGAGGAAATCAGTGGCGAGGCGCAGGAGCACGCTGCCGTGCACCGGGGCGCCAGGTGCGCCGTCCAGCCGCGCCTGCTCTGCGTACCGCGCCTGGCGAGTCGCCTCGCGCACCTCCCCAGGCCTCCAGACCTCTCCCTCGGCGGCGTTCAGCGACGGCAGCGGCGGCGCGCGGACCGGCCCCAGTTTGCCGTCGTCGCGGAGCGGCGCGCGCCAGCGCAGCGGCTCGCGACGGCAGCAGACCCAGACCTCGCGCTCCACGCCCTCCTGCTCGAGCCGGTCGAGCAGGCGCTGCCACTGCTCCCAGGGCTCCCGCACGTCCGAATTGGGCACGGGCGTGCGGCGCAGCAGCTCGAGGTCGGCCTTGCGCAGGCGCCGGATCGCCTGCGACCGCGCCACGTTGTCCTGCGCCGCGGCGGCGTCGCGCCCCAGGGCGACGTCCCGCAGCCGCTCAAGTTCCGCCACCTGCCGCTGCAGCTCCGCCTCCGGCGCCTCCCCCGCGAAGAACCTCGGCAAGACAGGCACCCACGACAGCATGCAGGTCGCCAGCACGTACCGCACGAAATCCTCGTGCTCCTGGCCGACGCCCGCGGGCAGCTCCTCCTCGTCCGCCGTGCCCCGCGGCTCCTCGTCCGCGTCCGCCATCTCTGCGTCTCCCTTCTCCTGCTCTCGTCGCTCGTCGTCGCCCTCCTCCTGCTCCTGCTTCTCCTGCTCCTGCTCCTCCTCTTCCTCCAGCTCCTCTTCCTCCTGCTCCTCTCCTTCCTCCTCCTCCGCCTCCTCTCCGAGCGCCTCGCGGCGCGGATCTTCGGCCGCCGGGGCAGCCAAGGCTTCGCGGACCCGCCTGTCTTTGGCCAGGGCAGCGAAGACGTCGAGCCCGAGCGCGGCGCCCTGCAGCGCGTCCACGTACGACAGCAGGGCGCCCACGAGCGCGGTCTTCACCCGCCGAGACAGCGCCCTGTCTGCCCTCTGGAACCCGGCGAACATCTCCGGCGTGACCTCCGCGCGCCGCTCCTCCGCGAGGCAGTCGGCCGGGTCCGGCTCCTCCTCCTGCTCCTCCTCCTCCTCCTCCTCCCCGCAGGCCTCCTCCTCCTCGGCCGCGCGCTGCAGCAGCTCCTGCCGGTGCGCCTCGAGCGCCCGCGCCTCCGCCTCCCTGCTCTCGGCGTCGCGGCGCGCGGCGGTCGCCTGCGCGTACTTCTGCCGCAGCGCGTCGAAGGTCGCGGGCGCGTTGTACGACGCCGCGCGGCCCTTCCGCTCGTGGTTCGCGATGAAGTTGGCCAGCCTGCGCTCCTCGTCATCCTCGGCCTTCTCCACCGGCATCCTCTGGTGCTTCTCGCACCACGCCTCCAGCGCCTGGACCTGCATGAGATCCGCGTCCAGCGCCGCCTCCAGCTGCGCGCGCCAATGCTCGTCGAGGCCCTCGACGCCACGCGCTCGGACGTCCCCGATCCACCTCGCGAGCAGGCGCTCCCGCGGATCGTCGCCATGACCGCTGCTCCGCGGCGCGCGCCCGTGTGTCTCCACGAAAAGCTTTACCTCGAGCACGCGCTCCCGCGCCGTCCGCCGCTGCCATGCGCGCCTATTCACCAACTGATCGAACCTCTCCTGGTTGTCATCATCCAGCTCGTTCTGGCCTTTGCTGACATTGTTGATCCACATGGCAAGCTCGGACTCTTCCTCGTCGGCCGCCTTCTGCTTCGGCAGCTCGTCGAGCACCTCCACGTGCTCCGCGATGCGGTCCAGCATCGCGCGGGCGCGCGCGCGCCTCTCCTCCCGCCGGTCCACGAGCCCGTCGAACCGCGCGCGCCGCTCGGGCGTCAGCGCCACCTCCCCTGAACTCACGTGGTCGACTCATTTTCCGAGCGCGGACTCACGCACCTGCGGCAAGCGGCCGTGCTCCTCAACGTGCCTCGCCAGCTCGCCCAGCATCTCCTCCGAGTGGTCCCGCGATCGCGCCTCCGCGCCACCGTGCTGCACACCGCTCATGTCGATGCCCAGGTGCGCCGCGAGCGCGGCCCTGTACACTTCAATGTCCTTTCGCCGGCGCTTCGGGCCATCCCAGTAAAGCGACGACGGCGCTCCAGCCTCGCGGTCGCCCCGCAATCGCGCAGCCAACTTTTCCAATTCAGCGAAACTCATCCGCGCCAACACCTCCGCGTCCACACCGTCGCGCGCGCTCCCGCGAGCGCCCTGCGCCCCCGCGGCGCCCTGCCCCGCGCGGCGCTTCGGCGCCCCGCCCCTCAGCGCGCCACGACCCGCACCCGCGCGCGGCGACCGCGACGCCGAGCTCGAACGCCCGTGCGCGACGATGCGGCACCACGGCGCGCTCTCGGCTTCCCCCCACTCCACTTCACCAGAGCCCGCCGACTCCTCCACCGCGCACACGTGGCCTCCGTCGAGCCACAGCAGAGCACCAGCGCAGAAGCCCGTCGCGTGCCCCAGCGACCACGCCACACGCCCTCCTTCCTGCGCTCCGAACGCTTCCACAGATCCCGCAGAGAACACGCGCACGTGCAGGAAGCGGGAGCGCAAGTGCTGGACGACGACCTCAAGATTCCAGCGCTCCACCACCGACCCACAGGCGCCCGAACCCTCGTGGTTCTGACACGCGCGTCCGAAATGCTCTGCGGCGTCGCCCCCCACGAGCTCAGCCACTGCGCTCTGCAGGCGCTTCCCACGCCACTCGACGGGGGAACTAGCGCGCGCGCGGCGGTTCCCCCGCCCGCGTCCGCCGCGCGGCCGTGGGCGCGGTGGGCGAGCGGCACCGAATGCACCAACAGACATGGGCACGGCGCCGTCCTGCGTCGCCCCGCTGAACCCCGCCGGACACGCTCCGAGAGCGATCATGGCGCAGGCAGCGCGCACGGCCAGGTCCCCGACGAAAGCCTTGGACTCCCGCGCAGCCCGGCACTTCGCCCCGCCGATGCCGACGCCCGGCGAGAATCGGCGCGCACAGACGCGGCGGCCGCCGCACGTCCGTGCCGAGAGCCCGTAGAGCACGCAGCAGAACCACCTGGCGGTGACGACCGCGGCCTCACGATCGGCCAGCCCGGGCGCGTCCGGGAGCTCCCGCGCGAACACGTCCCGCTGCCGCCACCAGCGCGCCGCCGCGACCTTCCTCGCCATGACCACTCTGCTGCCTTCCTGGGGCGGGCACACGCCGAGAGCGACGAGAACGCAGGCTGCGCGCAGGGCCGCGTCGCCCACGGTCCACGACGACGCGTCGGGCGCACACGCGGCGGCGGCGCGGGGGGCGCGCGACGGCGGCTCGTCCGGATCGACGGCACGGGCCGCGCGCGCGGCCAGGAACTGCTCCAATCGCCCGTTGTTGCGAGCCGCACCCCGCGCGCTGCGCCCAGACGAGACCCGCTCTGGCGACGCGTCGCGCGCCAGGAAGCGCGGCGCGACGGGGGGCAGCACGCGGCGTGCAAGCTGCTCGTTCCGCTCGGCCGCCGCCTCCGTCCGCCGCCCCCACTCCGCCTCCCGCCGCGCGCACCGAGCCCGCCGGCACGACGCGCGGCACGCTTTCCGGAGCGATTTCTGCTCACGCTCCGCCGCCTCCAGCGCGGAATCATCGACGACCTCCTCATGGATCACGGCGTGCTCTGCGCGCAAACAGTCCTGCACCCGGTCGTCCCATGCACGCGACTTCCGCGCCGGCGCCGGGCGCTCCGCGCACCGCACCTGCGAACCGGGGCCGCCCCCCGCCCGGGCCCGGAGCGGGTCCCGGCCCCGGCCCCGGTCCCGGTCCCGCCCCCGGTCCCGGTCGTCGCAGTCGTCGTCGTCGTCGTCGTCGTCGAGGCGGCGCCCTCCTCTTCTCCTCCTCCGCCTCCTTCTCCTCTCCTCCTCCCCTCCTCTCCTCCACCTCCTCCTCCCTTCCCCCTGCCCCCCTCCCCCCCCCCCCCCCCCCCCCCCCCCCCCCCCCCCCCCCCCCCCCCTCCCCCGCCCCCCCTCACCCCCCCCCCTCCTCCTCTCCTCCTCCGGATCTAAAATTCTTCTTTTGATGTTTCGTCTACGCCCCGGGGACCCAAGCCGCCGGTAGTGAAATACGTCGCCGTCGTCGTCGTCGGCGTCCTCCTCCTGCTCCTCCTCCTCCTCCTCCTCCTCCTCCTCCTCCATCTCGGCCAAAGCCATCGCTATAGCGGAAGCCTGCGCAGGGGCGTGGCAGACGTCGTCGTCGCCGTCGTCGTCGCTGGCAGCGAACGCAGAAATTCTCCCAGCGAGAACACGCTCGTAAAAATCATCACCCCCCAAACGGTTTTCAGCGCCTCTGCGGAATTGTTTCGAGCCGCCCCCGGAACAATTTTCGACGCCGCCGAGACTCCTGGGCCGTTTCTGTCCGAGGCGATTGTCGACGCCGCCGCGGCCCAGAGCCCGAATTGAATTCTCATCTCCTTGCGCGCGCGGCGGTTTCTCAGAAAACCACCGGAAAACGGGCGCAGGACGCGGAAATCCTTGCGAAAATTTCGCGAGCGTTTCCCCCTCCGAGCGCCCGTTCCCAGAATCCTCCACCTCGCGCATGAAAATGCGCGACGGACGGGAAAAAACCCGCGACAAATTCGCGAGAGTTTCCCCCTTCCATGGCGCATTTCCAGAGAAATCAACGCCGCCCCGGGGGCCGCGCGCCGAACAGCGAAACCGCCGCGAAAATTTCGCGAGAGTTTCCCCCTTCCACCGCGCAGCCCCCTGCGTTCTGAACCCCGCCCCCGCCCCTGGCCCCGGCCCCTGGGTTCCCGGCCCGGCCCCCGCCCCTGGCCCCGGCCCCGGTCCCGGCCCCGCCCCCGCCCCCAAACCCGCAAAAACATTTCCTGCCCGGAGGCTCGAATTGGCGCCGGCGGTAAACCGTCAACCTTTGTTACCGCCGGGGGACTCGTAGAGCTTCCTGACAACGTATAATGTCGAAGAAAATTGCAGAGAACGAATAGTTTTTCAGCCCAACTCGAGTATCAGACCGAGTTCGGACCTCTGAATGCAGCAGACAGAGGCGTCTGATGTCTCCGAATCGATTTCTGTGATTACCCGCCCTGCAGCCCCCCTACAGCCCGAGCTAAGTGCAGAACGCCGAAAGTAGCTCTCAAGATAACTGGAAGAATACGAACAGTTTCGTGATTCTAGATCGCGCAGCAGACCGGGTTCAGAGCTCTGGATTCAACAGGCGAGCGCGCCTGATTATTCTGAGTGCGATAGGTGTGCTTAACAGCACTTTAGCTGCCCTACAGCTCGAGTTAAGTAGAAAATACCGACAACGCGTATCAAGTTGACTCGAATAATACGAATAGGTTTGCGGACCTAGCTCGGCTAGCAGACCGAGTTCAAACCTATGAATTCTACAGGCGAACGCGCCTGATTATTCTGAGTGCGATAGGCGTGCTTACCAGCACTGTAGCTGCTCTACAGCTCGAGTTAAGTAGAAAATACCGACAACGCGTATCAAGTTGACTTGAATAATACGAATAGGTTTGCGAACCTAGCTCGGCTAGCAGACCGAGTTCAGACCTATGAATTCAACAGACGACCGCGCCTGATCATTCTCCGTGCGATAGGCGTGCTTACCAGCACTGTAGCTGCCCTACAGCTCGAGTGAAGTAGAAAATACCGACAACGCGTATCAAGTTGACTCGAATAATACGAATAGGTTTGCGGAGCTGTCTCAAGTTCTTAGTCATTTTACGGCTAGCAAGACCGAAGTTCAGCCCTTTCTACAAGTAAATGGATTCAACAGGCGAACGCGCCTGATGATTCTGAGTGCGATAGCTGTGCTTACAAGCTCTGTAGCTGCCCTACAGCTCGAGTTAAGTACAAAATACCGACAGCGCATATCAACATGACTCGAAACGGCCGTTCCCGCCAGAGTGCTTTTTGGCCTTCAAAATTACCCGATCGAGCTGAGATCAAGATGGCGAGCGGGACTAAGATCGAATATCACGGGAAAAAACACTAGAGCTCTAACGAATTGTCAAATTTCGAGAACAAAATTTTCAACCGACCAAAAGTCAGCAAAAGTTCCGTCGAGATTTTTCTTGCCAACTAGCTCTCCAGCGCGCCGGAATTACTCTTAGCTTCCAGCTAGAATAGCCTAAGGAGATGCTCTACGTGTTACTGGGGGGTGCCCAGTCTCACCGGCAGTTCACCAAGTACTACCTCATTCCCCGTCACACCCCCGGGGCTGGGGGAAAACCCAGCCGTCGGGGAGGGAAGTAGCTCCTAGAGCCTGCGCCTAGCGCCACCCTGCTAAGGGGATGGCAGGGCTGAAGACGACGGTCTCCCATGGGATTGGGAAGGACCGCCGTCCCCGGGGGGAAAGGACGGCCGCCTTGGGAGCGACCGTCCGATCCAGTGTGTGCGCGTGCGTGCGCGTGTGTGTGTGTTGTGTGTGTGTGTGGCGCGCGTGCGTGTGCGCGCCGCGGGCCGCCCAAGCGGGCCTCACCCCCCGGCCGCACCACCCCGCGGTGCGCGGGGGCGGGCCGCGGCGCGCGGGCGCGGGCGCGTCGCTGGCGAGCGGCTGCGCGGGGTTCGTCGTTTTGCCGTCGTCGCCGCCGCCGTCCTCTCCCCCGTTTTCTTTCTATTTCCCTCTCTCTCTCTACTCTGTCTCTGTCTCTCTTCTCTCTCTCTCTCTCTACTCTCCGATTTGTATCTTCTCCTTCCATCCTCCCGTGTTTCTCACTTTCTTATCCTCTTTTCTCTGCTATTTCTTTTCTCTCTCCATTCCCTCCAGTCGCGGTTTTCTTTTGGGAGTGTTTTTCGGGATTGAGGGGGGGGTGTGGATCCAGGAAGAGGGACCCCGAGGGCCTCTTCTGGACCCCCCCGGGCGTTCGCCCGGGGCTGTTTCCCCCCAGGGGGGAGAGGTTTCCCGCGGATTCGGAAGCCTCCCTCCCCGCCCCCTGCTGGGAAAGCAGTTTCCAGCAGTCCCCCTGGAGCAGTTTAACGACCTGCTCAGGTCGGAGCCTTTTAACGCCCTGCTCAGGGCCGCGACAACGCGCGCCCAGGGTCCCGCTCCCTGGGCCGGCGCGAGCGGAACCTCGGGTCTTGTACCGGGGGTCGCAATTGCCCGGGGGTCTCGCCCCCAGGCCGCCGCTTAGGCGGCGGTTTACGGCGTGCGGGGCGGCTTACGCATGGCTGATTAGCGTGCGTGGAGACGCCGGAAACGACGCGTGACGGAGCTCTGCGGACGCTGGACACGATCCCTGATACCCTTGCACGCTTTCCTGCACGCGTGCAGGCACGCCTGCACGCGTGCCTGGAGCGCCCTTGAGCCGCTGCCAGCGACGCTTCCACGCGTGCCTGCACGCGTGCAGGCACGCGTGGATGCGTGCATGGAGAGCTCCCGGAACACGCTGCCGGGACCGGCAACTTCCGCCGAGAATCGTGGACCGGCGGAGGTGGGCGTGTGCTCCTCACCACCCACCGCCGGCTTCTTACCTGAAACCCTCAGCTCTCAAGGAGCTATGGGAACTGGGTTGCGACAACTCGTTTGTTTTTGTGTTAGCGTTATCGTGAGGGTTTTGAAAATCGACTTCGCTTAAAAAAAAATTTAGTCGGTCTTTGGAGTTTTTCGTCGCTATTATATATGTCAGAAGCTATTACGAGTCCCGGCGGTAAGAAAAGTTGACGGTTTACCGCGGCGCCCCGTGTGTTGTGTCTGTGTGTATGTGTGTTTCTGTGTTTGTGTGTTTGCGTCGTGTTGTGCAGTGGCGTGGTGTATGCGTGGCTGTGTTTCTGTCAGTGGCCACTGCCCCCGCTATCCGTGGTTTTGGACGCAGCATGTTCCTGCGCGATGGAGAGCTAGTTGCAGGGCAAAAATAACACGTAGAGCTTCTCTGAGCTTCCCTTAGCAAGTTATTGCTGGAAGCTTAGAGTAATTCCGGGGAGCTGGAGAGCTAGTTGGCAAGAAAAATCTCGACGGACCTTTTGGTGACTTTTGGTCGGTTGAAAATTTTGTTCTCGAAATTCAACCATTCGTTAGAGCTCTAGTATTTTTTCCCGTAATATTCGATCTTATTCCCGCTCGCCCCATATTGTCTAGGGCCCGATCGGTTAGGGAAAATAATTACTATCCCCCCCGGGGGGGAAATGCACTTTCTGGGCGGGATTTTCGGGGCGCCGTTTTGTGTCATCTCGATACGCGCGACGTTTTTTGAAAACATACTCGAGATCTAGGGGCAGTCCTACGAGCTAGTAAGCTAATTTGCAAGCAGAATATCAGTCGCGTTGGCCTGTTAACCCTGAGGTTTGTATAAAACCTTTTTTACGGGGATTCTGTAGGCAGAGGTGCCGCTAAACCCTTGTTGTGTATCATTCGAGTCATCTTGACAGAAACTCTCGGTTTTCTGCAATTAACTCGAGCTGTAGGACAGCTACAGAGCTGATATTTACAGGCACCAATTCAGAATCATGAGTTGCGTTTGTCTGTCGAATCCAGAGCTCTGAACTCGGTCTGCTGCCCGATCCAGAATCGCGAAACTATTCGTATCGTTCGAGTCGCTTGCAAGATGCTGTCGGTTATCTGGACTTAACTCGGGCTGTAGGGGGGCTGCATCGCTGGTAATCTGGAATCGATTTGAAGACATCAGGCGCGTCCGCCTGTCGAATACAGAGCTCTGAACTCTGTCTGCTGCCCGAACTAGGTCCACGAAACTATTCCTGTTGTTCGAGTCATCCTGAGAGGTGATGTCTGTTTTCTGCACTTAACTCGGGCTATTGGGGGGGCTGCAGGGCTGGTAATGACAGGAGTCGATTCGCAGACATCAGACGCGTCCGTCTGTCACATTCAGAGGTCAAAAACTATTCACTATGAGTCAGATTGTTGGTAAGTGCTGTCTGTTTTCTCAACTTAAGTCGAGTTAGGAAGCTCTACGAGTCCCCCGGCGGTAACCAAGGTTGACGGTTTACCGCCGGCGCCCAGTACCTCGTAGAGCTCTTCGTAATCGATGAGCTAGAGGAATTCCGGCGCGGGGTGGAGCTAGTTGGCCGACCCGGCCAGAAAGGACAAAGTGATAACTTTTGGGTGGTTTTGCGATTTTTTGAAAGATATTTGACAATTCATTTCGAGAAAGCAGATTTTTCGCACCTGTAAACGACTATGAGGGCCTCTCTGTCTTAGTATGAGCTCCGTAGGCGCACTTTTACTATCAAAACACTTGGAGCAACCATCTTCATGTCGACATGAAAAAATCATTTCTTCCCCTTTTCGAGAAATGCTCTGAGAAGCTCTCTCTTTCGACTCTGAGCACTCTTACGCGTGAAAGGAGCTCTACGAGGTTCCCGGCGGTGACCAGGTTGACGGTTCACCGCCGGCGCCAGTCTCGACGGAACTTTTGATGACTTTTGCTCGTCTGAAAATTTTGTTCTCAAAATTTGACAATTCGTTAGAGCTCTAGTATTTTTCCCGTGATATTCGATCTTATTCCCGCTCGCCATCTTGATCTCAGCTCGATCGTGTAAAAATTACTATCGAGAAGCACTGTGGCGGGATCGGCCGTTTTAAGTCATCTTGATATGCGCCGACGCTTTTCTGAGCATAACTCGAGCTCTAGGGCAGCTACAGAGCTGGTAAGCACAGCTAATGCATGCAGAATGATCACGCGCGTTTGCCTGTTGAACCTAGAGGTCTGAACTCGGTCTGCTAGCCGAGCTAGGTCCGCAAACCTCGTGTTATTCGAGTCATCTTGAAAGAAAGTCTCGATTTTCTGCACTTAACTCGAGCTGTAGGACAGCTACAGAGCTGATAGTTACAGGCGCGAATTCAGAATCATCAGACGCGTTCGTTTGTTGAATGAAGAGCTCTGAACTCGGTCTGCTGCCCGAGCTATAATCGCGAAACTATTCGTATCGTTCGAGTCGCTTGCGAGATGCTGTCGGTTATCTCGACTTAACTCGGGCTGTAGGGGGGCTGCATGGCTGGTAATCACAGGAATCGTTTTGAAGACATCAGGCGCGTCCGCCTGTCGAATACAGAGCTCTGAACTCTGTCTGCTGCCTGAACTAGGTCCGCGAAACTATTCCTATTGTTCGAGTCATCCTGAGAGGTGCTGTCGGTTTTCTGCACTTAACTCGGGCTGTAGGGGGGCTACAGGGCTGGTAATGACAGGAGTCGATTCGCAGACATCAGACGCGTCCGTCTCTTGCATTGAGAGGTCAAAAACTATGGTTGGTAAGTGCTGTCTTTTTTTCTCAACTTAAGTCGAGTTAGGAAGCTCTACGAGTCTCCCGGCTCAAGACATCTCGGCTCCAGGGCTCCAGGATCCCACTGGGGCTCAGGGGGCGTCGGCGTCGCGGGGAGACGGCGCGGCAGCCATCGCTGCCATCGACGAGTACGGCATCTTCGAGGTCAGCTAGGCTGCTTTCTTTGTTTGCTGCGCTTGTTATCTTTTGTTGTACGTGCGTGACGACGGACGGATACGACTTTTCGGTTCTCGCGAGAAGGTTTCAGCTGGAGGATATATCACCGACAGTGCCATATTTGCAGTACTCACAGGATTACGGCCAAAAGCCAGATACTGCTGTCGAGCGAGCTTCTCGTAAAAGACAACTTCAGGATATTGAGGAGACCCCAGGTGACTACCCATTGGACGGAAGATCGAATACTGCCGATTCTACTCCAGATAGTGAGTCTGCTGTACCTCTCAGTGAACGGACGGTGACACGACAGTGGTTGCACTCGTGGGGAAACGGACCTCAGTGTATCGACACAATGCCCGAGCATGCAGATAACATGACGGCGGATGGCGGAGCCCCCCCTGTGAAGCGTAGTCGTGAGGAGGTTCTTGCTGAAAGGAAGGCCGCCTTGGAGGGGAAGGATGGTATGCAGAGTTTACTATTGCAGATGATGCACAAGATGGATGATAATACTGAAAGGATCCAGGATGCCATAGGAGTTCAGGGGACTAAAATCGACGACGTTCAGGCCCAGGTCCAGAAGCAGGGTGTTACGATTTCTAATTTGGAGACGAGCGTTCAAGGGCTTGAGACTAAACATAATCGACTCGAGACGATCGTCCAGGGGCTCCAGGGACAGGTTCGTGCGGGTTCAGTTGCCAGTGACGCTTCGACGAGGCCCGACAATACCAGGACGGGAAGATATCAGGCTCCTGGAACCACCTACTTCTCTCCAACGTATGTTGAACTCAAGGGATGGGTCACCAACTGGAGTGACAGGGATAGGAGGTCTCAGGAAATGCTCATGTGGGAGGATGTGAAGGTGCTCATAGATAACATTACAAATCAATGTCTTTCGGAGGATGATCGTGTGCACGTGTGTGTTGACGGTACTGAGCGCATCAACGCTGGCCGTTACATGTTCGGATCGGCCAAAATCAAATTCAAGCCAGGGACCGACAGGGATATTATTTGGAGGGTCAAACGGTGCATCGACCTTGTGACGGTGCCCCCTGCTAAACGCCCCGCGCCTCCTCCAGGAATCCAGATCGCTGCACCACAGTGCCTCATTGAGAATATGAAGCAGGTTATCAACCCTGAGTCGATCAAAGTCAGTGTCGAATGCCCAGAGTGGAAGAGGGACCACGTGAAGGCGGTGGGGAGATTCTGCGGCGCTATTCGGAGCATGTGTACACATATTGGTATCGAGGTTATTGCTGTGCGAGGGGAAATGGGACCGCCCAAATCGACTATATGGACAGTGCCCACGACGGCCTCCCCGAGGCCGATGCTTCTGGCCGAGTTTACCACGACGCGGGCGACATGGGAGGTATCGAGTGAGACTGTCGACAGGTTGCATCAACTCATACCTGCATTTACTAAGACGAAGGCTGATATCGAGACGGAAGTCAACAGGAGGGTGTGACGACGACGACGCCGAACACCGTTCAAGGGGATCCGACTGAGTAGCTGGAACCTCAATCGGGCGGGGTCGGCCAATTTCAAGGGGAATGAGATTCTGAGGTGCCTTTCAATGCGAGATTGCATCTGGGGTGTCCAGGAATGCCAGAATCTTTTTGGAGGCAAATTCGATGCATATATCAGACGGTGTGGTCTATCATATCGTGTGAGTTGTGACGGTAAGTGTGGGATATTATTTAACAAAGAGTGGAGTACGTGTGTGCGCGAATCAATATGTCAATACGAACGGTTCTGTGTGGTGGTCTTTGGTAGTGGAAGTGCCCCTGTGATAGTTGCCTCTGCGTATCTTCCCGACCCCGGCGTCGAGAACGCCGTGGATGTGCAGTGCGTGGTTTTGGACGCGCTCGAGTCAGTTATCCTCACTCTGCGCAGCCGCTGGAAGGGGGCGGCTGTCTCTGTGCTGCTCGACGCCAACGTTGAGCTATCCCCATCAACTCAGCTGCAGTGCTCACGCACTGGGACTGTCTATGAGGCGGTGGGAAGTGCCACCAAGGAGGAGAGGAGGACTTGCGAGGAGGGAGGTGCACAGCGGGAGAGGAGGGACGTACGACAACAGTTGCGCGAGCGTGTTCTTTGCTTTCTAGGGCGCCTGGGGATGAAGGCTGCCAATTCGTTCTTGCCACGACGACTACACACATGGGAGAGCTACGGAGTATCTCGGTGGGGGACGTGTAAGAAGGTTATTGATTACATTTTTGTTCCCAGGACGTGGGTGATCGATGAGATGACGGTCGAAACGATCATGAGTAATGGGGGGAAGACAAATCGTAGTCGTCTCAGCGACCATGGCCTGCTTCAGGGGACTTTTAGTGACACAGGCGCTGGGCTGGTCAAACGTAGTATCCCGACGGCAGCTCGTGAAAAGAGTTTGGTGGGTTATAAGACGGTGAATTGGGGGGGCCTCAATATGGCGCGAAAGGAAATCGATCGGGTCTTGGGAGATGCCAATACTATTTGTCCTCCAGGGGACCTTGTGTCGACCACTATTCGGGCCTGTACTGAGCAGGAGGATATCAAATTCACGACTGCCACCACGGGTCGGGGACTACCGCCAATTAGGCCTGCAGGACTCACGGCCTGCCAGGAGACTTTGCGACGGAAGCCTCTGCCAGCGTCAGTGGATGTGCCCAGCTTGCGCAGACGTGCCAACGGACTGCGGAGGGAGTATCGTGCGGCGTTGGCCGCGTGGACCTCTCCTGCCTCCAGGCGCAAGGAGCGTGGTGGTATCAAGCACCTCATCGTGCAGGGACGGATATCTGAGGACAGGGAGGAGTGGGTGGAGGAGATCAGAGCACATACCAGACAGAAGTATACTTCGGAGGAGGTCAGAGGACGGGATATGGCGATGTTGGAGGAGTTGAGGAGGGATGCACAACAGAACCTATGTGACGGGTACTGCACTGAGGGACTCACAATGGCGGTGGTATGCCAGGCACGGTCACGTCTCAAGTCCAAGCGTGCCACCGGCCCCGACAGGCTGCCTTGTGAAATCCTCAAGGCATTGCCGTGGGCGACTTTGCGTGGCGTTGCTCGGATGTTTGATGAGATATTTCGCTTGGCACGGCAGTATCCGCAGGATTGGAGGAAAATTTTGATCGCCTTCATGCCCAAGCTGCCGAGCTTGACATCGCTGACAGATGCGCGGTACCTCTGTCTGCAAAACAGTCTCAGCCGTTGGTATTCTGCTTGCGTGGTGATCTTGGTCGAACAATTTGTGTCTCGGGCTGGCCTCATGGGACCCCTGGGCATCTACGGCTTCCAGGAGGGACGTAAGACGGTGGAAATTGTGGGGGCCCTCAAGGCTCTGGCTCAACACGGGGACATCTGGGGAAAAGATCAGACGGTCCATATCGCTAACGCCGATATCAAACAAGCGTTCGACCATTGCAGCCTTCAAAACGCCAAGCGAGCTATGTGCCATGCCAATATTCCTGCCTATCTCCAGTATGCTTTGCTTTCACCGCTGGTTTGCACTACGGGGTCGTTAGTTGTCGAGGGTATGGCCATTCACGACATCAACTGGGACGTCTGCATACGGACGGGCGGCCCTGAGGGGCCTCTTCTCTTTAATCTTATCATATGTGCCATGTGGGGACCTATATTTCGGGATTGGGACAGTCGAGGAGTGGGGTATGTGCTGGAGGGCGTCTGTGGTGAGTATGAGCGACGGACAACAGTGAACCACTTTGTGTGGGCGGACAACTGCTACCTTGTCTCTGCCTCCCCAACTGTGTTGGCTCAGATGATGCACGATCTAACACTACCACTACATGACTGGGGGATGAGATGGAAGGATAGCAGCCTGTTGTACATGACATGTGGGGAGAATGCTAAAGTGGACGGTGACGGACATATACTTACCAGCGAGGATTTGTGTATACCTGCGTGCTCGAGGTATCAGGGTTTTAGACTTCGACGTGTTGGCGGTATGAAAGTATTGGGTCATGAGATTTTCTCCACATACTTAGTGCCTGCTCATCCTGATGTTGAATATCGCATCAAGGAGGCTCGAGCTTGTTTCATTGGACAGTCGAATTTCTTTCGTAACAGAGCGGTAGCTGTTCGTGATAAGTTTTGCCGCTATCAAGACAAGGTGCAGAGTATGGCGTTGTATTGTCTAGAGACATGTACTGCGGATGCTTCCTCGCTACACATGCTCAATGCCTTCGAGGGATGGTGTTTGTGCCGTATGTTTCGACGGCCGAGGAGAGAGGAGGAGACTATGGCGGACTGGAACCGACGACGGTACCACGAGGCCAGAGAGCAATTCCGATCTTATGGTTTTGCGAGTTTGGTGCAGAGATTTCTTCGTATGGTGTGGAACTCCGCGAAGGATGCTGCAGATTTCATTTCTATGATGTGTACTGCTTCTCATGAGGATATATCTTCGACGCAACGTACGTGGAGAGATCACCACATGACTACGGTTGCGTATGGCCCACTGTGGGACAGACTCAGGACGGATGCGTCTGAGTGCTTGCGGGGTATGTTTCACTTCCAAGAGGCTTCGCAGCTAAAAAGGAGACATGTTAGTTCAGGTCGAGCTGTCGGCCAGAGATGCTGGCTATTTTCTTTCTGCGAATTCTACGGACTCAAATGGTGGGAGTCCTTTGTGCCGACAGATGCTGCGTATGTTCTGTTCTGCGAGCACATGTGTACACGGACGATGCTGAGTTACTTTCAGAAAAGAAAAGGGTACGGTACAACAGGTGGGGCCCCGCAGGAGGTACTTACTATCACACAAGGCGACCTACACACCTATGGGGCCCAAGAGGGCACTGCGGCGTTCAACGACAAACTGGCCAAACGTATTGCGTTACAAAATATGAAGGAGGTTGAGTGCGACCTCGACTCATTTGGGATCCCTGTGTATATTTCTGGGGACAGTCTTCTGGTGGTGTCTTGGCTGCAGGGTGTCTGGAGGGTGCTAAATCGTACGTATCAAGATAGGATCAACAGAATGATTAACCAACTCGACAACATGTGTCAAAGATATGGAATTAGGCCCGCCTGTCACGGGAGGGATATTATTGACCACACATATAGGGAATGGAACACACGTGCAGATGTACTCACTCATACGGCCCGCGTCGGGCCACCAGTGATTCGAGATAGGATAGGGCTGCGCGCCCCTCAGTTACAACAGGTGTTTCGCGTTTGTGCCATCAGAGCTGGATTCGATGGTGGTGTCTCTTGCGACGGCGTGGGAGTCGGGTGCTGGATTGATGTTGGAAGGGTATCGAGACTCTCAAGGCAGCCACTCAGCCATGAGATCATTTGGACGGAGGTGTACAGTGCGGCGTTCTCGATTGATCCAACTTCAACAGTGACTGATGCCGAGGTCTCGGCCGTTGAGCATACGATTATGATCTTGCCGCGGGTTGTACAAGCGTATTTCGGACAGGATATGATGTGATCTTGATTGTGCTCACTCGCGCCATGCCCTCGTTTGTCGTGTGTGTGTGCTTGACCTCTCATCCTCCTAATAAGAGTTGGCTTTCGCCTCTGATCGTTTGGATCGGTGAGGCTTCCGCCTACTCCCGATGCGCCCGCTCCTTGCTTCCGACTAGGCTGGAAAGCCTGCACAGTCGACCGCAAAGTCCGCAAAAAAGAAAGGTTGACGGTTTACCGCCGGCGCCCAGTTCTTCCAGGCCCCTAGGGAGATCTTCCTTGCGCGCTTTGCAGGGCCCCACGGCGCCCCTGCAAGCGTCTCCTGCGAGGCTTCCAGCGTCCCGCGCATCGTTTCAGGCGGCCTGGCAGAGGTCCCCGTGCGGCGTTCTGCGCTTGGCTTCGCTATCCGGGTTTTGGACGCTTACAAGTTTCCCGTTCCCAAAGGGTCTCTTCGCTCTCCGGGTTTTGGACGCTACCGTGGTAACCTGGGGTCGGTTTTCCGCAGATGGCGAGAGATTTTGAAATTCGTTTTGCAAATTTGAATTTTTATTCTATGCAGTGAATCATGACACCTTCGACGGTGCAAATACCTCGTAGAGCTCTTCGTCATCCATGAGCTAGAGGAATTCCGGCGCGGGGTGGAGCTAGTTGGCCGACCCGGCGAGAAAGGACAAAGTGATAACTTTTGAATAGTTTTGCAAATATTTGAAAGATATTTGACAAATTATTTCCAGAAAGCAGATTCTTCGCACCTGTAGTGGGTTAAGACGCGTCTGCCAGGAAATGTTCAGGTCCGTAGGTGCAGTATTTCTATCAAAACACTTGGAGGAACCGGCGTTCGATAAAAACAGAAAAACGTGATTTTTCGATTTTTTCGTTTCTCACTCCAGAAGCTTACTCCCTGTGTTCTGAGGAGCGCGGTGTGAGAAAAGAGCTTCGCGAGGGTCCCGGCGGTAACCTGGTTGACGGTTTACCGCCGGTTCCCAGTCTGAGGACTCTAGCTGCAGTATTTCGATCAAAACACTACGGGGAACCAACATTGTGCAGGACCGAACAAAAATATTCCTGAAGTTTTCAAGCTGGTATTGAGCGTTTCCTGCTCTCGAAACCGAATTCGCCTATCGGGAGCTCTACGAGGTTCCCGGCGGTAACCTGGTTGACGGTTTACCGCCGGCTCCCAGTACCTCGTAGAGCCCTTCGGCATCGATGAGCTAGCGAAATTCCGGCGCGGGGTGCAGCTAGTTGACCAACCCGGCCCGGGCGGACAATGTGTGTTAACCTGGGGTCGGTTTTTTGAAGATAGCGAGAGATTTTGAAATTCGTTTTTCGAATTCGAATTTTTATTCTATGCAGTGAAGCATGCCGCTTTCGATGGTGCAATTCTTAGGGCTTTAGCTACATTATATCGATCAAAAGACTGCGGGGAACAGCATTGTGTACGAGCGAAAACAAGAGTTCTTTATTTTTCAAGCTGGTATTAAGAAGCGCTTTTCTGCTGTTATCCCAGATCTCACTTGTCTATTCAGAGCTCTACGAGGGCCCCGACGATAACCTGGTTGACGGTTTACCGCCGGATCCCAGTTTTTGCGCAAAAATTGAAAATTCGTTTTGAGAACGGGTATTTTTCTCACGTGTAGTACGTTATGCCGCGACTGCCAGTAAATTCTCAGGTCCGTAGCTGCAATATTACTATCAAAACACTTGCTGGAACCGACGGCCGTTTCGTCATCTTGACATGTATTAACAGTTTTCTGTACTTATCTCCATACTCAGACCAGATACAGCTGATGCTTAGAGAAACCGATTGAGAATCATGAGGCGCGTTCCTGTGTTCGATCTACAACTCTGAACTCGGTCTGCTGCTCGAGCTAGGTCTGTAAACCTATTCATATTATTCGAGGTATTATGACGAGTGCTGTCCGTTTTCTTTACTAAACGGCCGGTATCTTGAAACTACATTCCCTGAATGTGTAGCGGGCAGCTTCGCACGAGAAGAGCTCTACGAGACCCCCGGTGGTAACCTGGTTGACGGTTTACCGGGCTCCCAGTAATTCCGGGGAGCTGGAGAGCTAGTTGGCAAGAAAAATCTCGACGGACCTTTTGGTGAGTTTTGGTCGGTTGAAAATGTTGTTCTCAAATTTTCACCATTCGTTAGAACTCTAGTTTTTTTTTTCCCCATTATATTCGATCTTATTCCCGCTCGCCATCTTGATCTCAGCTCGATCGGGTAACTTTGAAGGCCAAAAAGCAGGCAGGCGGGAACGGGCGTTTCGAGTCATCTTGATACGCGCTGTCGGTTTTCTCAAGATAACTCGAGCTTCAGGACAACTACAGAGCGTGTCAGCACAGCTAATGCATTCAGAATGATTCAGGCGCGTATCGCCTGTCCTGTAGGTCTGAATCTCGGTCTGCTAGCCCGAGCTAGGTCGCAAACCTATTCGTATTATTCGAGTCATTGTAGCAGACGCTCTCGGTTTTTCGTACTTAACTCGATCTGTAGGGCAGCAACAGAGCTGATAATCGCAGAAATCGATTGAGAATTATCAGGCGCGTTCGTCTGTTGAATCAAGAGCTCTGAACTCGGCCTGCTTCCCGAGCTAGGTTCGCGAACCTATTGGTATTGTTCGAGTCATCTTGAGAAGTGCTCTCGGTTTTCTGTACTTAAATCGTGCTGGGGGCGGGCTACAGTGCTGCTGGTCACAGGAATCGATTTCGAGACATCAGGCGCGTCCGTTTGTCGAACCGAGAGCTCGGAACTCGGTCTGCTGCTCGAACGAGATCCGCGAAACTGTTGTATTATTCGAGTCATTCTGAGAGGTACTCTCGGTTTTCTGCACTTAACTCAGGCTGTATGGGGGGCTGCAGAGCTGGTAATCACAGGAATCGATCTGCAGACATCAGACGCGTCCGCCTGTCGCATTCAGAGGTCTGAACTCGGTTTCATACTCGAGCTCGATTGGAAAACTGTTCGTTTGTTTTGTTAGAGTCATCTTGAGAGGTCTATAATCGCTTGGGCTGAAAAACTAGTCGTTCTCTGAAAATTCTTTTCCACATTATATATTGTCAGGAAGCTCTACGAGTCCCCCGGCGGTAAGAAAGGTTGACGGTTTTATTTTTTCGCCGGCGACATGTGGGTCGAGCCGGGCGAGAATGGAACAAATGTAGGTATATTTTGGGGTGGTTTTACATGTTCTTGGAAAGATATTAACAAGCGCATGTGCCGCACAGGGTAGTCGACTCGGTTTATCACTGTCTAACATATGGGTCGTCTACTTTTCCTTGAGCAGCTTCTGTACCACGCTGGCTATTTTTCAGTATCAGTTCACTTTGGAGCAAACACGACTTCTTTGTTTTTCTCCAAAAAAATCTTCATATTGAAAGTATTTTGTAGTTATGGTCCCAGAATCTCTTCCTTGCATTCCTGATCTTTTCTCACTGATTGCTAGGAGCTCTACGAGGTTTCCGGCGGTGACTAGGTTAACGATTCACCGCCGGCGCCAGTTCCGGGGAGCTGGAGAGCTAGTTGGCAACGAAAATCTCGACGGATCTTTTGGTGACTTTTGGTCGGTTGAAAATTTTGTTCTCGAAATTTGACCATTCGTTAGAGCTCTAGTATTTTTTCCCATGATATTCGATCTTATTCCCGCTAGCCATCTTGATCTCAGCTCGATCGGGTAACTTTGAAGGCCAAAAAGCAGGCAGGCGGGAACGGCCGTTTCGAGTCATCTTGCTTACGAGCGGGTTCGGTTTTTTCTCAAGATAACTCGAGCTTCAGGACAACTACAGAGCTGGTCAGCACAGCTAATGCATTCAGAATGATCAGGCGCGTTCGCCTGTTGAATCCAGAGGTCTGAACTCGGTCTGCTAGCCGAGCTAGGGTCGCTAACCTATTCGTATTATTCGAGTCATTGTAGCAGACGCTCTCGGTTTTTCGTACTTAACTCGATCTGTAGGGCAGCCACAGAGCTGATAATCACAGAAATCGATTTAGAATTATCAGGCGCGTTCGTTTGCTTGAGCTAGATCCGTCTGAACTCGGGCCTGCTCCCCGAGATGGGTTCGAGTATACCTTATTGGTTAATGTTAGAGTCATCTTGAGAAAGTGCTTTGGGTGTTTTTCTGTACTTAAACGTGCTGGGGGGAGGGCCTTACTGTTGCTGCTGGTCACAGGAATCAGATTTTTGGAGACATCAGGCGCGTCCGTTCGTCGAACCGAGAGCTCGGAACTCGGTCTGCTGCTCGAACGAGATCCGCGAAACTGTTCTATTATTCGAGTCATCCTGAGAGGTACTCTCGGTTTTCTGCACTTAACTCAGGCTGTATGGGGGGCTGCTGAGCTGGTAATCACAGGAATCGATCCGCAGACATCAGACGCGTCCGCCTGTCGCATTCAGAGGTCTGAACTCGGTTTTATACTCGAGCTCGATTGGAAAACTGTTCGTTTGTGTTAGAGTCATCTTGAGAGGTCTATAATCGCTTGGGCTGAAAAACTAGTCGTTCTCTGAAATTTTTTTCCACATTATATTTGTCAGGAAGCTCTACGAGTCCCCCGGCGGTAAGAAAGGTTGACGGTTTACCGCCGGCGCCCAGTTGGTCGACCCGGCCAGAAAGGACAAAGTGATAACTTTTGGGTAGTTTTGCAATTTTTTGAAAGATATTTGACAATTCATTTTAAGAAAGCAGATTTTTCGCACCTGTAAACGACTATGAGGGCCTCTCTGTCTTAGTATGAGCTCCGTAGGCGCTCT
Source organism: Prorocentrum cordatum (assembly GCA_963575745.1). Taxonomy (NCBI): domain Eukaryota; class Dinophyceae; order Prorocentrales; family Prorocentraceae; genus Prorocentrum; species Prorocentrum cordatum. The sequence goes on along the minus strand of CAUYUJ010015577.1, from coordinate 289,523 downwards.
TTTACTACCGAAACACTTGGAGCAACCATCTTAATGTCGACACGAAAAAAATCAAATTTTCCTCTTTTCGAGAAATGCTTCCACAAGCTCTCTCTTTCGACTCTGAGCACTCCTACGCGTGAAAGGAGCTCTACGAGGTTCCCGGCGATGACCAGGTTGACGGTTCACCGCTGGCGCCATTGGCAAGAAAAATGTCGACGGACCTTTTGGTGACTTATGGTCGGTTGAAAATTTTGTTCTTAAAATTTGACAATTCGTTAGAGCTCTAGTATTTTTTCCCATGATATTCGATCTTATCCCCGCTCGCCATCTTGATCTCAGCTCGATCGGGTAACTTTGAAGGCCAAAAAGCAGGCAGGCGGGAACGACCGTTTCGAGTCATCTTGATACGCGCTGTCGGTTTTCTCAAGATAACTCGAGCTTCAGGACAACTGCAGAGCTGGTCAGCACAGCTAATGCATTCAGAATGATCAGGCGCGTTCGCCTGTTGAATCCAGAGGTCTGAACTCGGTCTGCTAGCCGAGCTAGGGTCGCAAACCTATTCGTATTATTCGAGTCATTGTAGCAGGCGCTCTCGGTTTTTCGTACTTGACTCGATCTGGAGGGCAGCCACAGAGCTGATAATCACAGAAATCGATTGAGAATTATCAGGCGCGTTCGTCTGTTGGACCAAGAGCTCTGAACTCGGCCTGCTCCCCGAGCTAGGTTCGCGAACCTATTGGTGTTGTTCGAGTCATCTTGAGGGGTGCTCTCGGTTTTCTGTACTTAAATCGTGCTGGGGAGGGCTACAGTGCTGCTGGTCACAGGAATCGATTTCGAGACATCAGGCGCGTCCGTTCGTCGAACCGAGAGCTCGGAACTCGGTCTGCTGCTCGAACGAGATCCGCGAAACTGTTGTATTATTCGAGTCATCCTGAGAGGTACTCTCGGTTTTTCTGCACTTAAATCAGGCTGTATGGGGGGCTGCATGAGTGCTGGTTTATCACAGGAATCGATGCGCAGACATCAGACGCGTCCGCCTGTCGCATTCAGAGGTCTGAACTCGGTTTCATACTCGAGCTCGATTTGAAAACTGTTCGTTTGGTTTTGTTAGAGTCATCTTGAGAGGTCTATAATCGCTTGGGCTGAAAAACTAGTCGTTCTCTGAAATTCTTTCCCACATTATATATTGTCAGGAAGCTTTATTGACGGTTTACCGCCGGCGCCCAGTTGGCCCAGCCGGCCGAGGCGGACAATGTGGCAACTTTTTGGTAGTTTTGCAAATATTTGAAAGATTTCCGAACATTCATTTTGAGAAAGCAGATTCTTCGCACCTGTAGACAACTTTGAGGGCCTCTGCATCTTAATATGAGCGCTGAAGGCGCACTTTCACTACAAACACTTGACGCAAACAACTTTATATCGACATAAAAAAATTGAAGATTCAATTTTTCGAGAAATGCCTCGAGAAGCTCTCTCCTTCGACTCTTAGCGCTCTCACGCGTAGAAAGAGCTGCGAGGTTCCCGGCGGAGACCAGGTTGACGGTTCACCGCCGGTGCCAGTGATAACTTTTGGGTGCGAATATTTGAAAGTTATTTGACCATTTATTTTGAGAAAGCCGATTTTTCGCACCTGAGCACTCTTACGCGTGTTAGGAGTTCTACAAGGTCCCCGGCGGTGACCAGGTTGACGGTTCACCGCCGGCGCCAGTTGGCCCACCCGGCCGAGGCGGAAAATATGGCAACTTTTGGGTGGTTTGCGAATATGACTCGTAGAGCTTCCCTAAGCTAGTTGCTGGAAGCTTAAGAGTAATTCTGGCGCGCTGGAGAGCTAGTTGGCTCGAAAATGTTGACGGAACTTTTGCTGACGTTTGCTCGGTTGAAACTGTCGTTCTCAAAATTTGACAATTCGTTTGAGCTCTAGTATTTTTTCCCGTGATATTCGATCTTATTCCCGCTCGCCATCTTGATATCAGCTCGATCGGGTGAATATTATCATCGAAAAGCACTGTGGCGGGATCGGCCGTTTCGGGTCATCTTGAGACGCGCTGACGGTTTTCTGAACGTAACTCGAGCTTTAGGACAGCTACAGAACTGGTAGACACAGCTAATCGATGTAGAATGATTAGGCGCGTTCGCCTGTCGAATCCAGAGGTCTGAACTCGGTCTGTTAGCCGAGCTAGGTCCACAGGCGATATTCGATCTTATTCCCACTCGCCATCTTGATCTCAGCTCGATCGGGTGACTATTACTATCGAAAAGCACTGTGGCGGGATCGGCTATTTTGAGTCATCTTGATACGCGCTGACGGTTTTCTGGATATAACTCGAGCTTTATGACAGCTACAGAGCTGGTAAGCAAAGCTAATCGATGTAGAATGATCAGGCGCGTTCGCCTGTTGAATCCAGAGGTCTGAACGTTGTCTGTGAGCCGGGCTAGGTCCGCAAACCTATTCGTATTATTCGAGTCATTTTGACAGAAACTTTTGGTTTTCCGTACTTAACTCGAGCTGTAAGACAGCTATAGAGCTGATATTTACAGAAACCGATTGAGAATCATGAGTTGCAATTGTCTGTCGAATCCCGGGCTCTGAACTCGGTCTGCTGCCCGATCTAGAATCGCGAAACTATTCGTATTGGTCGAGTCATCTTGAGAAGTGCTCTCGGTTTTCTTCTGAACTCGCGCTGGGGGGGCTACAGTGCTGGTGGTCACAGGAATCGATTTGAAGACATCAGGCGCGTCCGCCTGGCGAATCCAGAGCTCGGAACTGCTGCCCGAATTAGATCTAGAAAAACTACTGTGGTGTTCGAGTCATCCTGAGAGGCGAACTCGGGCTGTATGGGGGCTGCAGGGCTGGTAATGACAGAAACCGATTCGCAGACATCAGACGCGTCCGCCTGTCGCATTCAGAGGTCAAAAAAGATTCACTATGAGTCGGAATGTTGGTAGGTGCTGTCGGTTTTCTCAACTTAAGTCGAGCTAGGAAGCTCTACGAGTCTCCCGGTGGTAACCAAGGTTGACGGTTACCGCCGGCGCCCAGTTTGAAAGATATTTGACAATTTATTTTGAGAAACCAGATTCTTCGCACCTCTAGACAAATATGAGGGTCTCTCCGTCTTCATATGAGCTCTCTAGATGCACTTTTACTATCAAAACACTGGCGAAACCAACTTTATGTTGATATGAAAAACAAACATGTTTTCTCTTTTTCGAGAAATGCCAGAAGCCCTCTCTCTTGACGCTGAGCACTCTCTCGCGTGCTAGAGGAGCTCTACGAGGTTTCCGGCGGTGACCAGGTTGACGGTTCACCGCTGGCGCCAGTATCTCGTAGAGCTCTTCGGCATCGATGAGCTAGAGGAATACCTCGTAGAGCTCTTCGGCATCGATGAGCTAGAGGAATTCCGGCGCGGGGTGCAGCTAGTTGGCCAACCCGGCCCGGGCGGACAATGTGATGACCTGGGGTCGGTTTTTCGAAGATGGCGAGAGATTTTGAAATTCGTTTCGCAAATTTGAATTCCTATTCTATGCAGTGAATCATGGCGCTTTCGATGGTGCAATTCTGAGGGCCCTAGCTGCATTATTTCGATTAAAAGACTAGGGGGAACCACCATTGTATACGACCGAAAAAAAATGTCTTTATGTTTGAAGCTAGTATGCAGAAGCTTTTTCCTGCTGTTATCTCGACCTGTTCTACGCAGAGCTCTACGAGGGTCTTGGCGGTAACCTGATTGACGGTTCCCAGTTCCGGCGCCTGGTGCAGCTAGTTGGCCAACCCGGCCCGGGCGGACAATGTGATGATCTGGGGTCGGTTTTTCGAAGATGGCGAGAGATTTTGAAATTCGTTCTGCAAATTCGAATTTTTATTCTATGAATCATGGCGCTTTCGATGGTGCAATTCTCAGGGCCCTAGCTGAATTATTCTGATCAAAAAAACTAGGGGGAACAACCATTGTGTACGACCGAAAAAAAAGATGTCTTTATGTTAAAGTTAGTATCCAGAAGCTTTTTTCTGTTGTTATCTCTGAACCGACTTGGTCTAGGCAGAGCTCTACGAGGGTCCCGGCGGTAACCTGGTTGACGGTTTACCGCCGGTTCCCATCTTAAACCCTCTCTCCGGGAATTTTTCGCGAAACCGATCGAAAGTTATCACTTTTCCTTTTCTTGTCCGGTCGACCTACTAGCTCTGTAGCTTCTGAATCTTGAGTTAAGCAAACCGATAGCACGTATCGAAATAACTCGAAGCATACGCATATTTTTACGGATCTAGCTGGAGTCGGGGACCGAGTTGAGACCTCTGGATGCAACAGAGAAACGCGCCTACTGATTCTGAATCGATTTCTGTGAGTATCAGCTCTCTAGCTCTTCTACATCTCAAGTTGTGGCTCGAAACAGAGTTCGTTCCGTCCTTTGATAATAATATTCCAGCTACAGACCTGGAATTGGACTGGCGCAGACGGTAAACCGTCAACCTGGTCAACGCCAGGAACATCGTAGAGCTTCGTTCGTACCTCGTAGAGCTCTTCGGCATCGATAAGCTAGAGGAATTCCGGCGCGGGGTGGAGCTAGTTGGCCGACCTGGCCAGAAAGGACAATGCAACAACATTTCAATCTATGCACTCTTACTGGCGCCGGCGGTTTACCGTCACCTGGGCACCGCCGGGAACCTCGTAGAGCTCCTAGCACGCGTAAGAGTACTCAGCATCAAAAGAGAGGGCTTCTGGAAGCGTTTCTGCAAAAAGAGAAAACATGTTTTTTTTCGAAGTCGAGATAAAGTTGGTTGCCAAGTGTTTTAGTAAAAGTCCATCTAGAGAGCTATTGAGACGGAGAGGCCCTCATATCCGTCTACAGGTGCGAAACATCTTCTTTCTGGAAATAAATCGTCAAATATATTGCAATATTCGCTAAAACAGCTTCTCGGAGCCTTTCTAGAACAACGTCGTATTACCATTACCCTGTGTGAACTTCATGTTGATTACTCCAGATTTTTCTACAGTGCAAAATTCTTTCTGGAAGCCTGAGCTGCTCCCAGAAGGACGTTCAGATACCTCGTAGAGCTCTTCGGCATCGATGAGCTAGAGGAATTCCGGCGTGGGGTGGAGCTAGTTGGTCGACCCGGCCAGAAAAGACAAAGTAACTCGTAGAGCTTTCCTTAGCAAGCTGTTGCTGGAAGCTTGAGAGTAATTCCGGGGCGCTGGAGAGCTAGTTGGCAAGACAAATGTCGACGGACCTTTGCTGACTTTTGGTCGGTTGAAAATTTTGTTCTCGAAATTCAACCATTCGTTAGCTCTAATATTTTCTCCCGCGATATTCGATCTTTCTTCCGCTCGCCATCTGAATCTCAGCTCAATTGGGTACCTTTTACTGCCAAAAGCACACGGGCGGGATCGGTCGTTTCGAGTCATCTTGATACGCGCTGTCGGTATATTGGATTTACCTCGAGATACAGGACAGCTACAGAGCTGGTAAGCACGCCTTATCGATTTCGAATGATCAGGCGCGTTCGTCTGTTGCATCCAGAGGTCTGAACTCGGTCTGCTAGCCGAGCTAGGTCCGCAAACCTATTCGTATTATTCGAGTCATCTTCACAGATGCTCTCGGTTTTCTGAATTGAACTCGAGCTAAAGCACAGCTACAGAGCTGATACTTACAGAAACTGATTTCGAATCATCAGTCGCGTTTCTCTGTTGAATTCAGAGCTCTAAACTGGGTCTGCTGCCCGATCTAGAATCGCGGAACCATTCGTATTGTTGTAGTCATCTTGAGAGGTGCTGTCGGTTTTCTGCATTTAACTCGGCTGTAGAGGGGCTGGAGCGCTGGTGTCACAGAAATCGATTTCGAGACGTCAGGCGCGTCTGCCTGTCGAATCCAGAGCTCGGGACTCGGTCTGCTGCCCGAACTAGGTCATCGAAACTCGTATTGTTCGAGTCATCCCGAGAGGTGCTGTCGGTTTTCTGCACTTAACTCGGGCTTTAGGGGGGCTGCAGGGTTGATAATCACAGGAATCGATTCGGAGACATCAGACGCGTCCGCCTGTCGCATTCAGAGGGTTGAACTCGGCCTGCTACTCGAGCTGGGTTTGCGAAACTATTCTTATTGTTCGAGTCATCTTGAGAGGTGCTGTCGATTTACGCGCGTAACTCGGGCTGTAGGAGAGCTACAGAGCTCGTACAGAAGACAACCCAGAAGCATCGGGGGCGTTCGGCTGTTGCATCGAGAGGTCTGAAAACGCTTGGGCTGAAAAACGATTCGGTCTCTGTAATTGTTTTTCGACATTATATATTGTCAGGAAGCTCTACGAGTCCCCCGGCGGTAAGGAAGGTTGACGGTTTACCGCCGGCGCCCAGTGGTAACTTTTGGGTGGTTTTGCAATTTTTTGAAAGATATTTGACACTTCATTTTGAGAAAGCAGATTTTTCGCACCTGTAAACGACTATGAGGGCCTCTCTCTCTTAGTATGAGCTCTGTAGGCGCTTTTTTACTATCAAAACACTTGGCGGAACCATCTTCATGTCGACGCGAAAAAAAATCATTTTTTCTCTTTTTCGAGAAATGCTTCCTGAAGCTCTCTCTTTCGACTCCGAGCACTCTTACGCGTGAAATGAGCTCTACGAGGTTCCCGGCGGTGACCAGGTTGACGGTCCACCGCCGGCGCCAGTACTAATGCTCGGCGTAAAAATCTGATTCCTCAGAATGAATGGTCATATATTTGAAATCTTGCAAAAACCGACCGCAAGTTATCACATTGTCCGTTCTGGTCAGATGGACCAACTAGCTCTATCCTGCGCCGGAATTCCTCTAGCTCATCGATGCCGAAGAGCTCTACGAGGTACTGGCAGACGCGGCATAACCGACTACACGCGGAAAAATACCCGTTCTTGAAAATAATTTCTAAATTTGGCACAAAGATACAAAAACCTACCCCCAAGTCGCACATTGTCTCTTAAGGTTGGGTCTACCAACTGGGAGCCGGCGCTAAACCGTCAACCAAGTTTTTTTTTGCGTCTTTGCTGGGGGCGTCTTGGCCACTGAGGCCAGGTCCAACGAAGTCTCAGGCGAATCAGAGCAATGACAGAATCAATCGCAAAGCACATAAATGATAAACGAAAGTCGAATAAACAGCGAAGCTGGTATAATATACAAGAAGACAACATATGATATTAAACAATGTGCGACTTATGACTGCAAATGATCAAAGAAGGTCTGTACAACCTGTGGGAGCACATCACATGCGCGCTCCGCCGCTGATAACTCCGTATCTGCGACCGTGGCACTTGGTGGCAGACATTAAGCCGCAATATACACATCCTTGGAAGTGATGTCGGTCCGCGAGAAGATATACTAGTTACGCAGACGAATCTGTATCCACACGCCACAGGCATTTCCGCGGCTACAAACACCCCCATCAAAGCCAGCTCTGATAAGGCAAGGAGTGAAACACTGAGAGTCGAAATCACTGAGGTAAAAGAAATCGGCGTACATATGGCCCTGACGGGCCTGATGGGTCAGTAAGTCAGCCCTCTGGTTCCATTCCCGAAAAGAATGAGACTACCCAGCGGGGCCCAAGGGATGGCAGTGCGCGAACAGGGGCAAGAAGAGAGGAGGGTGGAAACGCAACAAAGCGAGGAAGAGAGACCCCGACCGAGGAGCACCGCCACCAGCCCCTGGAGGAGACGGTGGAGGCGACGAACCTGGGGGAGAGGAAGGAGAAGAGGAGGAGGAAGAGGAGAAGAAGGAACCACCCATGAGGGTCAAGAAGTCCAGGCAGGCCGAGCAGCAAGCTGACGAGCCGGTCAAGGTGCTTCTCCCGCAGCGAGGGGACCGATGGATACCAATCCCTGGGGCCCCCATGTACACCCACGAACCCCAGAGCGTCCTCATGACCTGCAGGTGGCTGCGCGACGACGTCCTTAGCCCCGAGGAGCTTCGCTTGTTGCCTATGCCGACGGAGGGGGCACCGCGGGGGCAGAAGGACCACTTGGTAGCGTCTAAAACCCGGAGAGCGAAGGGGGCCTCAAGAACCGGAAACCACTCCTGGGGGGTTCTTGGGGGCGCCCCTGCAGCCCTTCCGAAGCGCTGCCAGGAACGCTTCCACGCGCCCCTGCACGCGTGCAGGCGCGCAGGGGACACCGCGGGGGCAGAAGGACCACCTCTGGAAGACGAAGATCGAGTCGAACCCGGGGAGCGCCTCATCCTTTGGATCGGGCGAGAAGAGAGAAGAGATTAGACACTGAGCGACCTGGGCACCACGCTGGATCAAGAGGACTATGGACGAGGAGCGCGAGGAGGCGCCGTGGCACCACAATGAGGCCACCCCTGCTTCCCACCGCAGCGTCACGCTGAGGATCGCAGACCGAGCCAGCTCCCAGGGCTTTGGCAGCCCGGAGCTTGGCGTCGCCTGGAACAGGCGGACTCCCCAGCCACCCGGGAGGAAAGCGTTTCCAGCTGGCCGCGCGCGGCCCAGGCCCTCCAGAGGCAGAGCCGCGAGGCCCCTGCCGGGGGATCCAGCAGCGGCGGCAGCTCAGCCGACAGCATAAAGCTGGAGAGCATAAGGAGGAAGCTCGAAGCCGCCCAAGCCGCAGAGGTGGGTGTCCTGGAGGAGGAGGAGAAGCGCATCAAGGAGCTGCAGATACAGCTGGCGGAAGCAAAGGAACGCCGTCGGGCCCGTCGTGCGAGGGATGCCGGCAAACGCGAGGCGGAGCAGGCGCAAGCCAGGCATCCCCGCCGGGCCAGCTCGGAGCCCCCCAACGGACAGAGCGCGGCCACCCCGCTCGACCCAGCCTGGGACGACGAGACCCCCTTGCCTTCGGCCATCCTGGACGGGGAGAACATGTGCCACGAAGCGGAGTGCATCCTGAACAACCTGCTCGGCGCCCTGGCCAGCGATCCCACGGGGCCAGATCGGAGAAGGAAGGCCCGCGAACTCCTGATCGAGGGCATCAGCTCCATGTTTGAGGATCTGCCGCGGAGCTGGACTGGTTCTCCCTACGAGGAGCAGGGCGAGATCGCGAGCGAGTTCGTCGACATCCTTGAAAGGCTAACCCGCAAGATGGTGAAAGCAGGAGAGCTGGACGATATCCCCGCGCAGAAGCGCCAGAGGATCGTGTGCGAGAAGGCGGAGGAAGAACCCCCGAGCGACGACGCGGACTCCGTCGAGAGCTCGGAGAGCGAGGCAGTGGAGGAGCCGTGCGCGAGGACAAGGGCGGGACCAGCCCCGCCCATCCCAGAGGACCCAGACCCTCTGAGCCTCTGGCCTGGGCAAGCAGAAGCGGCCAGGCAGAGTAGGGAAGAGCCGTTTCGGAGCTCCCCCGGGGCGAGCGGCAGCGCGGAGGCACTGCCTCCGCCGCGGGCGCGGGGCCCCCGCCAGGCGCACCACCACCGCCAGAGGCCCTCGAGGCCCCCTCAGACCCAACTCGACATCAGAAGGGCAGACCCACCACCGCGATCCCCCAGAAGGCAGCAGAGACAGTCGCTCAGCAGAGACAGTCGTGGAGGCAGCCAGGCGGGCCGCAGGTAGGTCGACGACCTCCAGCGGAGGCCCGCCCACTGGGAGGGCAGACGCCGGCAGCACAGAAATGCCCGAGGAGGCGCCCACGCCCAGGCCCAGGCCAAGATCGTTGGGTGCCCAGCTGCGAGCCACCTACAAAGGGTGCCCCTCACAGCCCAGGCCTCGCCAGGACGAGCCAGTAGGGCCACCCGTGCCCCCGGCCCACACAGTCCAGCCGTTGCTGAGGCCGCCAGGATGGCGCCCGCTCTTCCCCGGTCAGATCTGCAGGCCGCCGGGCATGCCGCCGATGATGCCACCACCATGGCCGTCTCCCCCGCGGGGAGGTCGCTGCGGGGGGCCCCCGTTGGAGGAGGCGCCGGCGGCCACCAGCAGAAGGAAGGCACAGGAGGAGGCGCGCGCCTACGTCAAGTGGTGCGCGGACCACCCCAACTTCCAGCCCGAGAAGGTGCCAGAAGTAGTGAGGCGAGGCAACTCACTCCTCCGCCTCGCCGGCAGCGTAGAGAGGGCCGCCGAACTGCTGAAGCATGCACGGGAGGAGATCCACGGGAACCCGCTGGGCGGTGTGCTCCGGGAAGACGTGCAGAAGTCCTTGGACCCACATCACGCCGCCTACCTCCGGGCGATGGCCACCGAGGGGGTCCCTGTGCGACGCGTGGAGGAGCGGGCACGCACGCAGGCCATGTCACACTCCTCAGCGGTGGGCCACGCGCTGGAGATGTTCGAGAAAGCTTGGAAGGACAGCCGCTACGGCGTCGTCCTCTGGGCCTCAGACGAGGTCGAAGATGTGCTCACCGCCTCGGCGCAAGTCGAGTCGCCCAGCGGGAGGGTCCCCAGGATGTTAAGGAGGGCCGGCCGATCCACGACATGCGCGCGGCCAACGCCTTCTCCCCGAAAGAGCAGCACCCACCAGCTAAGCAGCCCCTCCACAGAGGGCTGGCTCGGCTCCGCCTCTGGTGGGAAGCAAGGCACCCGGGCGTTCAACAGGTGGTCGCGAAGCGGGACGTGGCCAGGGCCTTCAAGTGGCACCACCTGGAGCCAGCTGCAGTGCCGGAGTTCGGGACAACGCTCCCGGGCAGGGAGGTCGGGGTGCCAGGGCGAGTTATCTTGATCAATGGCGTGCTGGTCTTCGGCTGGGCCGGCAGCCCCGGCGAGTGCATGGCGTTCGCCTGGGCGGCCAAGAACGAGCACGAGAGGAGGAAGCCGCCGGCGCCCAGGATCAACGACACTGTCAAGTACGCCTCCAAGTGGCTGATGGACGACGGGGTTGTCCTCGAACCGCTGGTGGGCCTCCGACCCTGGCTCTCAGCCGAGGAGCTCGACGGGGCCATGAAGCGGGTTTGGGGCCCGGACGCGGTCAACGAGGAGAAGCTGGACGTCGAGGGAGAGTTTGCCGCAGAGCAGCTGATCTGGGGCCTCCACATGAACTTCGATACGAAGGTGGTTAGGCTTCCAGAGCCCAAGTGCATCAAGGCCCAGTACCTGCTCGCCCTCCCAGAGCTCAGGGGATCAAGACGGGTCCCCCTGAAGGTCGCCCAAGAGCTGCGAGGCTGTGCTCAGTTCTGGGCATCGGCACAACCTGCCCTCCGCCCCGAGTTACCTGCCCTGGACCGGCTCCTGAGCAGCGGGACGAGCTGGGCAGAGCCGAAGGGTGCGCCCGAAGAAGTCGAGCTCGCCTGGGGGGAGTGGGACGCTTCTGTAGGCTTTCTGAGGATGCTTTTCGACGTCCCCGAGGCTTGGAGCACAACATTCCAGGCCAGCTTCACGCAGGCGCTTTCAGTGCGCGAACGCCTCGCGTTGCCGGGAACAGCACGCACCACGAGGTGGACCGGGGTCGAGGCCACCACTTCCTCGATTGGCGCCATCGACTGGGGGAGCGCAACCGCAGGGGGAACCACGCCCACGCCGGAGTACATGGCCGTGGACGCCGGGCCCCTGCTCGAGGCCCTGAGCCAGGCGGTCGGAGGTGAGAGCAGCGAGGAGGACTGGATCATTGCGGTGGTCGAGCTATTGGCGGTGGTCGCGCTGGCCACGAAGCAGGGCCCGAAGTGGGAAGGTGAGCTGGTGTTCTACGTCACAGACAATCAGAATGTGAAGGCGTGGCTCACCAAAAGAAGCCCTAAGAACACTCTCGCACGCCACCTGATCCGCTTAGTGGAGAGGATCGAAGCTATGCACGGGTGCCGCATCGTCTCCTTCTTTGAACGAGGTGGCCGATTGGCTTACCCGCGAGGAGGTCAAGAAGGTTCACGACACACTGGCCACTGCGGGCTGGAAGCGCCTCGAGCCCCCGGCGGCCTGGGGCCAGATCCTGGAGGACGCCAAGGGGCGCCTTCTTCGTCTCCCAGGGGAGACGGGCCCCGTGGCCGAGGCCGCCCTTCGACACCGAGCACTCCAGCGGGGGCATGGGCTGCCGAAGCCTCTCCCGCTCCACGGGAAGTTGGGTAGAGAAGTGGGGAGCCTCCTCAGTCCTTACGTGAAGGCCCTCAAGCGCTTCGGTGGATCAGAACCCGAGGAGAACCAGAAAGCAGAATGGCTCATGGCGTCGCTGTCCCTGGACCCCAAGGGCAGGGATATGGAGGCATTCCTCGTTGCAGCGACCAGTGAGAGCCCTGAAGTGGTAATCGTGGACGCCCCGAACGGAGTGGATACGACCAGGTTCGAGAAGGCACTCAAGCAGCTGGGCTACGTGGTCTCGAAGTTTGAGGTGGTCTGTACGCACCACGGGGATGCCACCACGCGGACCAGGCAGGTGCTCACAGGCGGGCGTCGGAAAGCGGGGGTGGGCCTGGCGTGCATTAACATGCCGCCGGCCTGCTCGCGAGCTGCCGGCGTCAAGCCACTCTTGGACAAGGGAAAGGACCACCTTTGGCTCGACCAGCAAGGCGAGGTGTCGTGGGACCCCCGCATCCAGTCCACCAGCGACCCCCTCCTCCTCAAGCCAGTCGGGCACTTCAAAAAGGATGGAGTGAAGCACCTGATCTACAGCGAGGAAGGGCCTGTAGGCACCATCCGCTGGCCGGGGACAGGACCCCGAGGACCCGGTGCGACGCTCCTCCGAGTCACCGGGGGAGGCGGAGGCACGGTCCGTGCCCTGACGCCCCAGGAGGTTTGGCGGGTGCAGGGAGGGACCAACGACGAGTGGACTCACCTGCAGGCCCAGGGCTCCACGGAGGACGAGCTCTTGAAGGGCGCGGCCAGAGCGCTCCCACCGAGGACCGCAGAGGCGGTGCTGGCCGCGGTGGCGGAGGCACTTGACAGTACCAGCACGCAGCGCGCCGGAGTATGCCATGATCCAGAGGAGCAGGCTGCGTGGGATGCTACCAAGCGCTGGTTCCGCGCCTGGGCACAGGCACCGGATCAGCCCGCGCTCGTGCTGGCGGCGGAGGACGAGGCAAGGGCAGGAGGGGCGCTCACTGATGAGATGCACAAGAATCGTCGGCGTGCCCAAGCAGTCCGCTTCAGGGCGATCGATGAGGACACGCTCATCGGACCTCGCGAGGCTCCAGCCGCAGAGAAGGTCAAGCTGGACAAGAGTGTGACCCGCTCGAAGAGCCCGCGTACGAAGAGCCCCCGACGTGCCAAGGAGATGCCAGCGACCAACCTGGTGAAGCCGCAAGCGCTGGGCATCGCGCGGAAGAGCAACTACCCCGGGAAGGAGCTCGCCCCCGCCGGCCGTGCCGAGCCAGGCGGGGCCAACTACGCCACCAGCTGGTTCGCGCAGCAGAAGATGGAGGCCATGCTGCAAACACTCAGCGAAGGCACGAGAGCGGATTACGAGGGGGGATGGCGGCTCTGGGTAGCGCTGCGCCAGGCGCAGGGGCTCAGCCCTGGGCTCCCAGGACGCGACCGCGAGGAGCGCCTGGCCGACGAGGAGGCGCTCATCAACTTCGCCGTCCTCCTCGCGCGGGTCGTTGGGAGGACTGAGGGGACCATCAAGCATAATCTCTTCGCAGTGCGCTACGCCCACCTGGTGGCTGGCTACTCGGACCCCCTGCTCCACAGAGGTCGCCTTTGGAGCACCCTGGCGGGGCTGAAACGCTGGCAGGGACCCGAGACCAAGCGGAAGAAGCCCGTCACTCCAGCCATGCTCGAGTGGCTCCGCGGCTTTCTCCAGCAGGAAGCCAAGCTCCCCGAGGAGGATGCGGTGGTCATCTGGGCGGCCATTGTGACAGCGTTCTTCTTGCTCCTGAGGGCCTCAGAGTACCTCCTTCAGGACGGGTGCTCATGGTCATTCGAGCGCGTGCTGCACGGGGAGGACGTAGAGCCCAGGAAGGCCGGGAAGCGTGTGCCCAGCTTCCAGGACGCCGACGAGATGGTGATCTACATCAAGGGCAGGAGACGGACCAGCTCAACGTCGGGACGGTGAGGAACCACTACCGCGCCGACACGACGCTCTGCCCGATCGCGGCGATGGAGCGGCTCCAGGCTCACCATCCCCAGCGGATAAAGGGCACCGAAGAACGGCTGCCCCTTTTCCGCTGGGCGTCAGGTACACCGTTTCGCAGGGCCGAGGTGCAGCACTTCCTGACGGTCGCGGGGCTGGCCGCCGGCCTCTCTAGGGAGGAGATCGGCAGCCACTCCCCGAGGATCGGCGGGGCAACCGCGATGTACCACGTGACCGAGGACCTCTCCCGGGTGCGCCGGTTCGGGCGCTGGCAGTCGGACGCGTTCCACGGCTACCTGTGGGAGTCGCACGAGCCGATGAAGGGCATCTCCGGCAAGATGGCCAGGGACACCTCCTCGCTGACCAACCCGGCGAAGGACAGCGCCCCCAGCAGGGCTGCCGCCGGCGCCGAGGGCGCCAGGCGTGAGAGCCCATGATGAGGGGCCGCAGCGGGCGCCGCCGGTGTTTGCACACCTGGCGTGCGCCCAGCCCAAGCCGCCGGCCTAACCGCCGTGCGTGCTTGAGTGCCGTAACTCAACCACCCGCGCCGCCGGCAGATCAGCCGCGCGCCCGCAGGGCACACCCACCCGTGCCTTCGGCACTGGTCATTATTTCAGCGCGAGCATGCGCGCACAGGCCTGTCCGCCTGGGGCCCCACCAGTGCTTGGGATACTGTGGGTGCCCTCCGCAGCCATCGGACAAGGGCCATGCTGAAGCCTGCCTGGCACGCCGGCTCTCTTTGTCGAGCCTGGCCGTGCCGGGCGCACCGACGCTAGCACAAGACGCGGCAGCTGGCTACCTGACAGCCCAGCGCAGCCGCGGCACCAGAATTCGAGCACAGGCACAGGCCCGCACCCCAGCGCCAGCCCGGGGAACCCCCTCTGTCAGGGGCCGGACCCTGCCCGCCCCGAGCACTCGTGGGGGGGCGGGGAGCCGGGAGATCTGGAGGCCGCGGCGCGGACGGGAGTGCCGGGCACCGGCCTGTGCCAAGCGCCAGCGATGGCATATTCGGGCCTTGGCCTGAGGTCAGGCTCCGCCAGCAATCAGTGCGCCGGCGTGAGCCCAAGGCTTAAGCTCACGGAGGACAGCCGCGCGCGCCGGCACCAGTTGCCTGCCGGCAGTCGGCAGACAAGAGGGCCAGTTGGGCCCCGCGCGCACGCCGGCGCCTGCGCCCGGCTGTGCACGACTCAGAGTCTAGATGGTGCCGGCTGCACAGAGCCTGGCACCCAATTTTGATGGCGCCCATCAAGGCGCCCACACAGCACGCCGGTTTGTAGAGTCCGCCAGGCGGCCAGTGTGCAGGGTCACTGGCAGCAGCACCAGTATCGCTAGAACAAAGGCGGCGAGGCCCGCTTCGCGTGGCGGAAGGAGGGGCGCGCCTGGCGCCACTAGCGCCGGCGGGAGGAGCGTGCGGCCAGCGCAGCAGCAAAAGGGGGGAGAGCTGCACCGCTGGTATCATCATCATCGTCTCCTGAGGGCCCGCTTCTGACCGCTTCGCGGCTGGCGCGTCCCGCGGCCTTACAGCAGGCCGCGCTTTCGCTAGCGCCGTGCTGTGGGGGCGGGGTCTTAGTTGTTTGTCCTAAACGGTTGGGCCCCGCCCTCCCCAGTCGGCTTGGGTTTCCTCTTCTCCCTGCTCCTGCCTCTGCCTGCTCCTCTCTCTCCTTCTCTCCCGCTCAAGCCTTCGGGGCTCAAAGCCCTCCCAGGGCCCGAATGGGCCCTCTTTTGCCCGCCCACCATGGGCTTTGCCTTGGTGTCTAAAGGCGCCGCGGCGAGGCCCGCTTCGCGTGGCGGAAGGAGGGGCCCGCCTGGCGCCACTAGCGCCGGCGGGAGGAGCGTGCGGCCAGCGCAGCAGCAAAAAGGGGGGAGAGCTGCACCGCTGGTATCATCATCATCGTCTCCTGAGGGCCCGCTTCTGACCGCTTCGCGGCTGGCACGTCCCGCGGCCTTGCAGCAGGCCGCGCTTTCGCTGGCGCCGTACTGTGGGGGCGGGGCCCCTAAGGGGAGCCGCCAGGGGTGGTTGCACGGGCTCGTTCGCGGCCATTTTGTGGGGATGTCTCAGGCGGTTTGCTTGTTTCCGGGCCCAACATCCTTCGCTTTCGGAGCAGATTTGGAGGATGTCTCGAGCGAGGCGCTCATTTTCACCCCCCAGGTGGGCCAGATTTTGAGGATGTCTCGATCGGTTTGCTTGTTTTGGTGGCCAGGCTCGTGGGCGCAGATTCTTCTCAGGATGCCACAGGAGGCTCCAACAGGCTCCAGGAGGCCCCAGGAGACCACATGAGGTCCCAGGAGGCATCAGGAGGCCACAAAAGACTCAAGAGGCCACAGGATGTCCCAAGAGGCTCCAGGAGGCCCCAGGAAGCTCCAGAAGGCTTCAGGAAACCACAGGAGGCCCCAGGAGGCAACAGGAAGCGCCAGGAGGCTTCGGAAGGCAACAGGAGGCCCCGAGAGGCCCCAGGAGCAGGAGGCCTCAGAAGGCAGCAGGAGTGGCTCCAATCCCATGTGTTTTACGTATGCTCCTATCGATTGGGCTTCACCTGGAGCACGATTCTTTGATGTTCTACGTATGTTTCTATAGATGGTCCTTCTCCTGTGTACACAATCCTAAATGTTTTATTCATGTTCCTATGTATTGGGCCTCTCCTGGGGCACGAGTCCTTGGTGTTTTACGCGTGTTCCTATAGATTGCCCTTCTCCTGTGGCTCTAAGCCGCAATGTTTTATGTACGTCTGTTGCTATAGACTGCGCCTCTCCTGGGGCACGAAACCTTCCTAGGAGGTCCCAGGAGGTCCCAAGAGGCTCCTGGAGACCCCAGGAAGCCCCAGTAGGTTTCAGGAGGCCCCAGGAGGCGCCAGGCTCATGCACAGAGACGCGCTCGTACTACTGAGGCTCATTCACACTCCAATTCATACGCAGTTAGATTGATGTCCAGACCGTCATAACTGAAGCCCGTTAATCTTCGAAAGCTCTTGCGCCTAGACATTCGCGGCGGACAGGTCCATGCGAATAGATGCGCAAATGGGGAGCTCCACGCAGTGAGTTCTTATTACTTGGACGCCTCCTACTCCTTCTCCCCTCTCCTCTTTCCTCCTCCCCTCCTGTCGGAGTTACTCATACTCAGACTTGCTCATACTCAGACTTACTCATGCACAGACTTATTCATACTCAGACTTACTCATACTCAGACCTATTCATATTCAGACTTACTCACACTCAGACATACTCATACACAGACTTACTCATGCACAGACTTACTCATACCCAGACGTACTCATACACAGACTTACTCATACCCAGACTTACTCATACACAGTATCGGCTTGGAGAGCAGATTGTGAGGATGTCTCAGGCGGGGCGCTGGTGTCAGCACCCCTAAGGGGAGCCGCCAGGGGTGTTTGCACGGGCTCGTTCGCGGCCATTTTGTGGGGATGTCTCCGGCGGTTTGCTTGTTTCTGGGCCCAACATCCTTCGCTTTCGGGGCAGATTTGGAGGATGTCTCGAGCGAGGCGCTCATTTCAGCACCCCTAAAGGGAGCCGCCAGGGGTGTTGCACGGGCTCGTTCGCGGCCATGTTGTGGGGATGTCTCAGGCGGTTTGCTTGTTTCTGGGCCCAACATCCTTCGCTTTCGGAGCAGATTTGGAGGATGTCTCGAGCGAGGCGCTCATTTCAGCACCCCTAAGGGGAGCCGCCAGGGGTGTTTGCACGGGCTCGTTCGCGGCCATTTTGTAGGGATGTCTCAGGCGGTTTGCTTGTTTCTGGGCCCAACATCCTTCGCTTTCGGAGCAGATTTGGAGGATGTCTCGAGCGAGGCGCTCATTTTCATCCCCAGGTGGGCCAGATTTTGAGGATGTCTCGATCGGTTTGCTTGTTTTGGTGGCCAGGCTCGTGGGCGCAGATTCTTCTCAGGATGCCACAGGAGGCTCCGACAGGCTCCAGGAGGCCCCAGGAGACCACATGAGGTCCCAGGAGGCATCAGGAGGCCACAGAAAGACTCAAGAGGCCACAGGATGTCCCAAGAGGCTCCAGGAGGCCCCAGGAAGCTCCAGAAGGCCTCGGGAAACCACAGGAGGCCCCAGGAGGCAACAGGAAGCGCCAGGAGGCCTCGGAAGGCAACAGGAGGCCCCGAGAGGCCCCAGGAGCAGGAGGCCTCAGAAGGCAACAGGAGTGGCTCCAATCCCATGTGTTTTACGTATGCTCCTATCGATTGGGCCTCACCTGGAGCACGATTCTTTGATGTTCTACGTATGTTTCTATAGATGGTCCTTCTCCTGTGTACACAATCCTAAATGTTTTATTCATGTTCCTATGTATTGGGCCTCTCCTGGGGCACGAGTCCTTGGTGTTTTACGCGTGTTCCTATAGATTGCCCTTCTCCTGTGGCTCTAATCCGCAATGTTTTATGTACGTCTGTTGCTATAGATTGCGCCTCTCCTGGGGCACGAAACCTTCCTAGGAGGTCCCAGGAGGTCCCAAGAGGCTCCTGGAGACCCCAGGAAGCCCCAGTAGGTTTCAGGAGGCCCCAAGAGGCCCCAGGCTCATGCACAGAGACGCGCTCGTACTACTGAGTCTCATTCACACTCCAATTCATTCGCAGTTAGATTGATGTCCAGACCGTCACAACTGAAGCCCGTTGATATTCGAAAGCTCTTGCGCCTAGGCATTCACGGCGGACAGGTCCATGCGAGTAGATGCACATATGGGGAGCTCCACGCAGTAAATAATTTTCGAACTGATGGTGATTTTTTCCATCTAACTCGAGCTGCAGATGAGCTTGAGAGCTCTTTCGCAGAAGTCTTGAAGAAAACTCCCTTCATGTGTACCGGGCAGCGCCGCTCGAGAAAAGAGCTCTACGAGGCTCCCGGTGGTAACCTGGTTGACGGTTTACCGCCAGCTCCCAGTGCTGAGATTTGAAAGATATTACCTCGTAGAGATCTTCGTCATCGATGAGCTAAAGGAATTCCGGCGCGGGGTGGAGCTAGTTGGTCGACCCGGCCAGGAAGAAGATGTGACAACTTTGGGTGTTTTTTTTTCGAAGATTTGACAGGTATTTGACAATTCATTCTGGGAAACCAGATTTTTCGCAGACGACTGTGAGAGCCTCTGCGTCTTAATATGAGCTCTGTAGGCGCATTTTGTACTATCTAAACACTTGGCGCAACGAACTTCATGTCTACATGAAAAAAAACGAATGCAATTTTTTGAGAAATGCCTCCAGAAGCTCTCTCATTCGACTCTGAGCACTCTTACGCGTGGAAGGAGCTCTACGAGGTTCCTGGCGGTGACCAGGTTGCTGCTGTCCCTCCTCGGGGAGCTCAGCGGCGGCCTGGCCCGTCGGGGGCCTCCTCGAGCCGCATTGTGCGGACAGGTTTTCTGTGCACACACGTATCGTACTCCACTGTGCATCTCGTGTACGGGCCGTCCCATATCTTCGGGTACTTCGTCGGCTGCGACGACCTCCTTTCCGTGGGCCTACAGACGATAGGTACCAGGTTCTCTGTTGTGTCAAGTGAGACAGCTCCTATTGGAGCAGGTGCATCGGCCGCTTGCTCTGATTGTACTCGTTGCACTTGTTATCTTGTACTTCCAGGCCGCTTGCTTTGTACTTGTTGCATTGTCTGCTTGTACTTCCAGGCCGCTTGCGTCTGTATTTGCTGCATTTGTTATCTTGTACGAGTTGCTCTCAGCACGTATCCAGGTTTGACTCTAGTTGCAGTTCGAGTTTCTTCAGTACTTTGACAGTTTTGCGACATCGGAATATCTTGATATTGAGGTCTTTGGGCATCAGATTTCATATTTCGCCTCGGGTGAAGTTCAGAATTCATTGTACTTGATATTGAGGTCTTTGATATTGAGGTCATACGTCGCCTCGGGTGAAGTTCAGAACTCGTTGCACTTGATTTCCACATACTTCGAGTTAGAACTATTGTGATTTGTCATTGCGTTGCCTTTATTCATGCCTGTGTGTGTTGTCGTGCATGCACGTGTGTTGAATAAGAGTTTCGCCTGATCTTCACTTTTTTCGGATAAGAGCCCGCATTCGCTCTAAGTAGTGGTGGGTGTCTTGGCTCACTCTGTATGTTGCGCGTTTAATTCGTTATCTAGTCCACATTTCGACGTTGTGTTTCACGTGCATGGCCTTCCAGTGGTGCAGAGACGGTAATCGCTATATGTGGTTACTCCATGGTCTCGCATTGCTTTGAAGCGCACTCGCTATTTTAGTTCTCTTAGTTTCGTGTTTGTCTCAGTGGTGTTGAGACGGTAATCGCTGTATAAACCAGTGGTTACTGTATGGTCTCTCACTGCTTCTAGCTTTGCTTCCATATCTATGGCCTGCATTGCTTCACTCATTATATTGTTAGTTGTTTTCTCGTGTACTTGCAGTCTTGTGCATTTCTGTACAGCTTCGCTGTTTGATGCATCTCTGCTTTAATATTTCCAGCTTCGCTGTTTAGGTTCTCTGTGTCCTGGCCTGCTCTCCAGGGAGCTCGAATCGGCCAACGCAGACTCGCAGACGAGGTTGACGGTTCACCGCCGGTGCCAGTTGACAATTCATTTTACGGAAGCATTTTTTTTGCACCTGTAGACGACTATGAGAGCCTCTCCGTCTTAATTTGAGCTCTGTAGGTACACTTTTACTGTCAAAACCTTGGCGGAACCAACTTCACCTCGACATGAAAACCTATGATTTTTGATTTTTTGGAGAAATGCTTCCAGAAGCTCCCTCTGTCGATTCTGAGCAAACCTTACGCGTGCAAGGAGCTCTACGAGTTCCCGGCGGTGACCAGGTTGACGGTTCACCGCGGGCGCCAGTTCGGGCATCTAGATACTTCAGAGTAGCGCTCCTGATGATTTTCTTTGCTGTTTCAAACAGCTCTGTAGCCCACTAGGGCAACGCCTTCGCTCTCGACTGCCAGCTCGCCGCCGTCGTTCTCGGGGGGGGGGCTCCGTTGGTTTTGGACGGTAGGGCCTGGTGGCGCTGGTCAGTCTTTGCTAAGCCACTCGTGGACGACGTCTTCTTGGGCTTGCACGTGATCCTCGACGCAACGGTGTGCTGCGACGACCACGAGTTGAGGAAACAGGCGGAGCAATTAGTCCACGAGCTCCTTAGCACTGGGCAGGAATCCGTCGAAGGGTCGAAGCAGGGTTTCCGCGGAGACTTTTGCAAAAACATTTATCGGCCGATTCAATTGCTGCGCGTCTACCATGTGGCATCGCCACTGATTTGGTCTCCCTTCCTGGCTGGAAGAGATTGGAGCTCAACGAGATATTCGGTTTGCTGGTGTCACTGCCGAGGGCATCAACAGCGTCGAATGGTCCGCGTGGGCTTGCATCATCAAATCCAGGTATGTCTCGCCAGAGGGACTCAGCATTATTCCCGTTGCAGCGTCTGTGGGAGTGTTCGCCAATGCCCCCAGGCTGAAGATGTTGGTCCGGTCTCCCCAGGTCGCTCCAGCGATGTGGCGGATCTTGCGCGGGTTCATGATGAGCCATGCCCGAGGCATGTGCTTCGACGTGATTGGGGATCGCGCCGAGGGCGGGGGCGGCGGCGCCGCCGTGGACTGCGCGCGCGCGGCGACGAGCGTGCAACGCCGCATCGCGTATGGTGGTGCGACCTTGGCCGCGCCTGCACCGGGATATTCCAATTCCGCCCTTTGACCCGATGGCTGCCCATGCGGAGGCCGATCGGGAACTCGGCCCGACCATAGCAGTCGCGCTCCTGGAGAGCCGCGTGGACTCCATTGCGGCAGACGAGTTTGCGCACAAGCTTGGGCATGGCATTATCTCTGGGTCTGCGGAGGAGGAAGTCGGAGTTCGACCGCCTGGTGACAGCTGGCCTGCGGGGCAAGAACGGCACTGGCAGCAAAGGGGGCGCGTCTTACGCGCCGGCGCATTGCTTCGCGCGCAAACCCGACTGCCGCTGGCCTCGACCTGCGGGCGACGACCAGCCAGCCCTTCAGGGGCAGATGCTATGCCAGAGAGTTTCAGAGTGTGCCGTCAACGCCCTCCGTTGCAAGAACGTTGCCGCATTGCAAGAGGACTAGCGCCAGATGCGCGTCTTCCTAGCGCCGCGGAGGCGGGGCAAGCCGTCTGAGCGCCAGATATAAATCAAGAACAAAGTCACCCACAATGAAGAGGAGCTTGCTCACCAGGAGCGCGAGCATCAAAGACTGGCAGAGCACCTGCGGAGTGAAGTTGGAGCCGACGGCGGCGTCGCCCCCGAGACAGCTACGCATGTGGCGTCGTGCTCAAGGAGGGCCAGTCGCCGTTCGCGGCTATGCCTGAGCACCCATCGCACGCAGGCCCTCATCACCGCGACGAATCACGTGGTCATCCCCAACGCGCACGGCTGGGTCTCGAACTGCAATCCCTCGATCGCCCTGCAAGTTCCCCAGCAAAGCCATTGCGCTGACCTCCCACCGGATGACCCAGTTCGAGTGCATCACTGCGCTCGCGAAGAGGAACGCAGAAGTTCACGGCCAACTCGTGGTGCCGTACAACGTTGGCGAGAAGCTTCGCCTCGAAGTCGCGATCGGCGGGTGCGTCCCGGATGAGTACTCGATGATTTGCATCAAAAAGGGTTATTATTGCGTGGGTTCGCAGTGGCGATGGACGCGGAGGCGCGCGCGACGACTGCCGAGGCATGCCGCGGGAAAGCCTTGCGCCAGCGGGCGGTGCCGCGGCCAGTTAACCTCGCAATGCCATGCTGCCTTAGGCGCCTGGTTGGGTTACCGCGCTCGCTGCCGCGGTTCGCCGCTTCGCGGGCCCGCCGTTTTCTCGGGGCCGGCGCCGCAGGGGCCCGACAAAGCACAACCCCGCCGCCACCTCGTCGTTCTACACGTGGACTGTGGTGGAGGACATGATGCTCAGCGCGTGGTCGGGTCACGTTATCGCAGCGCTGCCGAACGTGTCGGACTTGAGCTTGCACTGCGACGGACTCATGATCGTAGCCGAGGCGGTCGTCGACGACGAGACGTCTGCTGCAGACTGCCAGGGCGCCATCTTACGGTCCACTGGGTTGGAAGTGTTCACCGTGTGGAAGTAGACGTGCACCTTCCTCGAGTTAGCGAAACTTCACGGCACCCGCGCCAAGGCCGCGTTCGCAGCCTCGGGGCCAATAGCCTGCTCAGGGACAGCAATTGCATTCCCGCTGCGCTGGCAACGGCCGCCCAGCGCCAGCAAGCCAGCGGCAGCATTACGTCAGCGTCAAATCTGGCGAACAAGGCTGCATAACGCAAAGTATGCCGAACGTGCCAGGAGGCGTTGGCGATGTGCGAGGTCCACTTGCATCCCCTCATAATTCCTGAGCAACGACTTGCCGAGGGCTGGTGCCTTCTCCATGTGGAGAGCAACGGGTTGCAGCACTGCGACCCCTATTTATATTTTGTCCAGGGGGGCTCCCGACGGGGGGCCCCGTCTGCGCTGGGTCTTTCGTTGAACTGGAACCTTCGGGAGCTCTTTGGGCCCTGGGGCCACCGCGGCCCCCCCTCTATCCTCGCGGCCGCTTTGCTTGGGAGACGCGAGGCAAGCAGAGAGATGGATGCGATGGGGGCGCGCGCGCGGAGGGCGAGCAAAGAGACGGCGAGGAGGTTGAGGCGGAGGGAGAGGAGGCGGAACACAATGAGGGTAGTGAGAAACGTGGATGACAAATGAGGATCATAGGGGGGAGGGGGAGGCGGCGGATGACGAAGAGCAAGGGGGGGCCGGGCGGAGGGCAAAAAAGAGAGCGAGGAGGCACAGGAGGAGGAAGAGCAGGCTGAGGACTAAGGAAGGCGAGATGGATGCGACAGGCGCGTCGGCGAGGTCGGTCGACAGGTTGGTTTCAGGAGGGGCCGCGAACGTATGTGTGTATGTATGTGCATGTGTATGTATGTATGCATCTATATGTACATACATATATATGTATATGTATGTATGTATGACTATATGCATATATATACACATAGCATTGAATGTATGAAGTTGTGCACGTATGCACTTCTGCATGTAATCATGTATGTGTGTATGCAGATGAACCTGTAGAGATGTACGTATGCATGTAATCATTTTCATTCATATGTATGTATGTCTGCATGCATAAATGTATACATGTATGTATTTTTTTGTAACCTATCTACATGCATGTACATATGCATGTATGTGTGCATGTATGCATGCATGCATGCATGCACGTATGCATCTGTATATAGATACATATGTGTTTAGATATATATGTATACATGTCTGTTTTTTTGTATGTTCATACGTCTGCATACACACATATATATACCTACTTGCGCGTGTAGGTATACATTCATTTTCATACATGTATGCATGTATGTGTGTACCTGCTTATGCTTGTATGCACGTGTGTGTATGTATGTATGCATGCATGCATGTTTGTATATTTGCAGGCATGCATGTGTGAATGTATGTTTGTATTTATGAAGGTATGTATGTATTTGTGGGGGTATGCGTATATTCCTAGCTCGCCCTTCAGCATCATTATTTTCGCCTTCGCTGCAATCCCCAATCTCCAATGTCCAACCTGGTCGTCCTTCTCCCCATCGTTTGTTGTATCCCCCCCTTCACCTCCGCCTTCTCCTCCTCCTCTTCCTCCGTTTCCACCTCCGCAGTTTCTTCCTAGGTTGCTCTCCGCCTCCATGGCCTCCGCCTCGTCC
>CAUYUJ010015577.1:255000-260000 GCA_963575745.1 Prorocentrum cordatum | reverse complement strand
ATGAGTGATGAGTGAGTCTGACTGATGAGTGAGTCAGAGTGATAAGTGAGTCTGAGTGAGTCTGAGTGAGTCTGAGTGAGTCTGAGTGAGGGAGGTGAGGTGAGGTGTTCTGACTGACTGACTGTTCTTCCGGTGCGGTCCGCCAATGACAAGAACCCCATATTTAGGATATGGGGAAAAACATGTGCTTTCACTTGGAACATACTGAACAACTGCAACCTCTAAGCGGGAAGGAGGGGAGCAGGAAAAGGAACAGGCGGATGTGGAGGAGGAGGCGGAGGCGGAGGCGGAGGAGGGAGGAAGGCCGCGAAGGCGGAGTAGGAGGATAAGGAGGAGGAAGGGGAGGCCGCCGCAGGAACGAAGAGCGACAAAGAGGAACAACAACATGGAATAGAGGCAAACACTTCTGTGTTTCACCGGAAAAAAAAAGGAAAACAGCCTCAACCTCCAAGCGCGGAGGAGGAACAAAGCGAGACTTCGTCTCCCAGCCTCCGGAGGCGAAGGGATGAGATACTTTATTTTTTCCCTTGGGGGTTGAAGTGCTTTCCCTTTTTTCCATGTGAAAACACAGGTTTGATCAAACTTTGTATTTTTTGTTGGCTCTTTTTCGCTGTTCGTTCCTGCGGCGGCCTCCCCTTCCTCCTTCTCCTCCGCCTCCGCCTCCTCCTCCACATCCGCCTCCTCCTGCTCCCCCCCCAATGGGAAAAAAGGAAAGGAGCTTATTCTTTTTTTCCTCCTCCCCGCCCTCGGAGGCGTATTTTTTTGGTTCCCTGTGAAAACACAGTTTTTTAATACAGTTGTTTGTTCCAATGTTTCGCTTTTCGATCCTGCGGCGGCCCTCCCTTCCTCCCTCTCCTCGGCCTCCGCCTCCTCCTCCACATCCGCCTCCTCCTCCCGCTCCCCCCCCCCATGGGAAAAGAGGAAATGAGTTTTTTTTTGTCTTTCCCCTTCCCCGCCCTCGGAGGCGGAGTTTGTTTCTTTTTTCCCCTTGTGAAAACACAAGTTTTTTTTTTTTTCTTCTTCTTCTTCCTATCTATTTCTATATACATATATCTCTATATATATATATATATCTTTCTATATCTACATGCACATATATACACATACAAACATACATACATACATATATATACACACATCTATTTATATATCTCCCTTTATACAAATGTATACATAGACATATACATACACACACCCTCCCCCACACCCTCCCCGAAGCATTCCGATGTCCTCCTCGGCCTTCCCCGATCCGCGGCGACCGCCTCGGGCCGCGAAGGCCGCCCTCGGCGGCCGCCCCTCCGCCTCCGCGCTCGCGCCGGCAGGCCCCCCCTGCGGCCCGCGGGTGGCGGCCGCGCAGGCGCCCTCGGCCGCGCGGGCAGCGCTCCGCGGGGCGGCAGCGCTCCAAGGGGCGGGGCGCCCCCTCGGCGTCGGCGGGCCTCGGCGGGCGGGCCGGGATGCTCGGGCCGCTGCGGGGCGCGTGCGCCCCAGGCTCCGTCGGTGGGGCGCTGCGCGTGCGGAGGGGTGCATCGATCCTCGAAGCTCGAACCTCGATCCTCGAAGCCCGGTCCTCGAAGCCCGATCCTCGAGCCTCGATCTCCGGACCGTTCCCCTCGATCCTCGATGCTCGATCTAGGGGAGGTGGGGTGATGGGGGTGGCGGGTGCAGGGGGGGAGCAGATGATGGTGATTGCATGTTATGATTCGCATTGCTGTTGATATTTTTATTCACATTTTTTTTTTGTTTTTTTGAATTATTTCTTTCAAAGTCTTTTTTGTTGTTTCAATTCATACTGCGATTTGTTAGGAGGTATGTGTTAGCATCCTTATTGATATCTTCTGTCGCAGTATCGTTGTTATTACCATCATCACCGTCATTGGTATTAGCATCACTCTTAATATCATCATTCTTATTTTTTGTATGTGGCAGTATTATAGGTTGCATGTTTGTACGTATTAACAATACTATCATTCTTGATATCATTGTTCATTTGATTCTCAATCATTTTATCTTTGATATTCTTATTTCTATTCTTTTACAACTATAACTACTCTTGCCAATTTCTGTTGTTCGTTATTCTTGCTATTGCTAGTCTATCGTTAGTTCTGTTTCATTATTGTTACCATTGGTATCATCAGATATTCATTGATATTGTTATAATGATGAAGATGATGCTGACGATGATGCTGCTGCTGCTGATGATGATGCTGATGCTGATGATGATGAAACTGTTGATGATGGTACTGATGATGATGCTGCTGCTGATGATGATGGTACTGACGAGGACGGTGATGATGCTGAATCTGATGATAATGGTGATGATGCTTACGATGATGCTGACACTGATGATGATGCTGCTGATGATGATGATCATGATTGGATGCTGGTCATGATGTTGCTGATGATGCTGATGTTGATGATGATGATTACGATGATGAGGATGAGGAATGATGAAGAAGAAGAAGATGATGATGATGATGATGATGATGAGGATGATGTTGATGATGATGGTGATGGTGATGTTGATGCTGCTGATGGTGATGATGCTGGTGTGATGACGATGACGTTGATGAGGAGGAATGGAGCGTCCAGCGCCAGCACGGTATTCGTCGGGATCGTTGGCGAGGGATCGCTGGGGTGAGAAGCATCGTGGGGTTCGATATTTTTATGCCAGAGATGCTTTCATCAACCGATGGGGGTTTTGATGAGGTGCGCCCTTGGCCCTTGGCGTTACGGATCTCTTGTTTTGCCCAGAGGGTCGAGGTGCGGCCAAAGCTCGTCGGTTACCAGTGATCTGGGCTGCTTTCCCAGGGGACCATTAACATCACCAGTGCAGCTGCCGTCACCTTTTAGCGGGCGTTTTAGCTACGTGCCGCCAGTTGAGCAAAGTCATGCAGATGCCTGATTGGTTTCATTGCTTTAATGCGGCATCCCCCCAACCATTTCCGTCCATGTGTATTGTGCGACTACTTGGTGGGTGGGTTAGGGCACCGGTCGGTGGCACGACTATCACCAAATTTTGCAATGATGGCACGGCGTTAGTATACGTAATTTGTAGTAGGGGACGATGAGTTGTTGCTTATTGGCGAATTCATCCGGGTCGCTTTGCAAAAGGGTGCCGCAATGCTTGCGTTGTGCATTACTTGATAGTACCCGTAGGTCATATTGACGCAACACAACACGAACGAGTTCAGACAGGCCCAAGACCTTGGTCCGACGCTGCCTCCCAGTTCTGGTGTGGTCACGAACGGGCCCTACACGGTCATGCGTGGGTGCTATTCTTTGTGACTGTGGTCTGCCTTGCCGATGCAGGCTGCATGCTCGTGTGGTAGGCGCCTGGCGGAAGCATTCCATTTCTGCTCCCCCATCCCCTCGAGAGGTCGGCTCCAGCATGTCGTGACCGGCGTGCGACTTTCATCGTGCGTGGAGGAGTCCAAGTGTGCCTCTCGCGTCCTCCTTCCCGTCGTGGCACCCGGGACATGGACTGGTGGTCCATGACCCGTGGTCGGTGGGGCTTCCTGGCCGTCGGTTTAAAAAGGCAGCACCACGGCTTTGGCGCCCCGTGGCTCGTTGCCCGTCTCTCGTGTCGTTGCCCTTTCTCCAGTTGGCCTGACCGCATGGGGTCTCCGACATGGATCCCGTGCCTCGTGGCCCCAATCGTGACTTGAGGTCTCATGGTCGGATCTGGTCATCCTTGCTGGGTGGTCGTTTGGACGTCCTCATCGCGGGGTCTCAGGGAAGGACTTGGTGGTGTGCACGTCGTGCCTCGCTCGTGATCCTCGGTCCTGCATCCCCTTCCGATGTCAGACGCAAATCTTTCCCGCGACGTGGCGTCGCCCCCGGGCACCGGCATTTAAATGTTTCCGCGCCGACATTGGCGACAGCAAACGTAAAGAAGCTGGTCCCGTGGGCCGCGTCTCCAACATTACAAACCCGCGTTTGATTTCGAGGAGGGTTGTAGAGAGGTACTGCATGCGATCTTGGAGGTCTGTGGCCTGTGGCTCGTCGTCCTCCCTCGTGGCTAAACACGATTTTGGTTGTCGGTTGTGCGTGGCCTGTGGTCCGTCGTTCATCGGGTTCAGCTCCGTCGTGGGGTTTTACACCTGAGCTCTGGTGATCTGTGGTGGCATATGGTGTCTCGTGCTCCTACTGGTGGTTCTCTCGTGGCCCATTGTGGGAGGCAGGAGAAGGAAGGGAATTGCCCGAGAAGGTTAACTCATGCTGGGCTGGATCTGTGGTGTTCATCAGTGTTCATCGTTGCGACGAAACAATAGCAGCTTATGTTTTTCCCTCTTTTCGAATTTTGTTTCAACGCATGTAGACGTACATTTTCAAATTTGGCGGCCTCCGTCGACTGAAGTATCTGCTCTAAGTCGACTGCGTCAGGGCTGGGGTTTGAGTTCGTAGATGCAAGGGTTGCCGTGCACCCTTGCTATTTCAAAATCGTCATGCGGTTTCTGGGGCCTGGCAGAACTCGAATTGGCGCGTTACAGTCTGCTTAGGGGTCCTCTTCGCGTGGACCCTGGCCGATGGATCCAGCCTCTGCTCCGCATCTTGCGAGGCAAAGCAAAGGCTCGGCGGTGGCACCAGCCCGAAGTACCCACAGGCTCGAGCTCCCAGCCCGGCGCCGCTGCCATCGATTCTCTTGCCTCCGCTCTTTTTCGGCGGCGAGCGAGGGGGGAAGTGAGAAGGGGCGGGCCTTCGGAAGTTCCGCGGCCTTCTGAGAGGTTTTCGAAGCCTTCCCCGAAGACAGAACAGAACTTCTCAGAAGGCGCGAGGGCTTCCGAGAAGTCCCGCCGCCTTCTGAGAAGGCCTGCTCCTTTTCACTTCCCCCCCTCGCTCGCCGCCTATCCGCTCCTTTGCCTTCTTCTTGACGCTCCCGGCCCGTTCGCCGGCAGTTGCCCTGCTCCTGGCGGCCGCGGGGGCAGCTGGGCAAGGCTACGACTGCCACACCGGCCAGCCGCAGGCACGCCGGTGCGGAGCTTCCTGCCGCACGGGCGGGT
>CAUYUJ010015577.1:250000-252500 GCA_963575745.1 Prorocentrum cordatum | reverse complement strand
GGAGGTCAGGTGGCGCAGTCATATTATGTACTTCTCGATTGCCTTGTCGAGGCATCTAGGGGACTTCCCTTCCTGTGCAGAAGGCGCTGGAACGGTTTGTGGTCGCTTCGTTCTCGTCTCTGTCCTCGACTTTGTCCTGGTCCTCGTGTATGTGTCTTTGTGCAGTCCGCGGACTGTTGAAGCTGGTCGTGAACTGCGAGATTCTCCTGGGAGTGGCAGCCGTCGGGGAAGGGCAAGGAATCATTGTGACGCTCAAGGCAAGGCCAAGACGCTGCCACTCATAACTACCGCGGCGCCGCCCTTTACAAGCGTACATGGCAGGCGACATATGCAGTACAACTGGCTGTACAGCTACGATCTTTCACGCTGGCGTCGTGGTGTGAAGTACGTTCGCCCGTCGGGTACACGTGTCGACACCTTTGTGGAAGCGTGGCAGGCTTCGGCAGGCGGCGACAGCCATCCTTCACCAGACTGTGGGGGCCCCCCTTCCCTCAGCCCTTCCGCCAGCCCTCAGCTTGCCCTGGAGGGAGCGACCGAGCCTTCCCGTGCGCTTGGAGGCTCCTCCAGGCCACGGGAGCGGGCAGTCGCACGGCACTGCTCGCACACCGCGGCCTGCCCCGGCTAAGGCCCTCCCCCCGTAGTGACGCTCCGCCCGCGGGTCATGCGTCCCTGCCTGTCTCGCTGCTCTTTCCGCCTCTCGCTCGCTCATGATTGGCCATGCTGCCTGTCCCGGGGTGCTCCTGCCTAGCAGCAGAGCCGGAGTGCAGGTTCCAGGTTCCAGAGCCGGAGTGCAGCAGAACGCGCGCTTCATGCCGCCCGCTATCGCGACGTGCTGCACCAGCGCCTGGGCAGCAACCGCGTTGATAGACTTGCGCCGCTGGGTCCAACATCAATGGCATGAGCTGGCAGAAAATTCGTGGGCATGCCATTCCAACAAGTGCAGCCACCGGCGTGTACAATTTGTTTCGCGGAGACTTGCCAGCGCGACGGCCGACTGATTTCGGCACATCGCCGAGGGCGGGTTCTGACCGCATTTTGTGCCTCCCACCCTCTCTTGTGGTTCCGCCGCGGTGGGGGAAGTCGCTCCGCGCGTGCCAATAAGAGTTTCTCGGCCAATGCATCGATTTCTTTGGTTTGGGTTCTCTATCGGTCTCCCCGCCTCGCGCGGGCCTGCGGCGTTCGTTTTCCTTGGAATAGTGCCAGCGTGTGCCCCAAGCAGTAACTTCGTGGAAGGTGCAATGCAGAGCAATCCAAAGCAATGCACAGCAACGCAAAGCAATGAAATCTGGTGGGCCCCTGGCCATGGGCGGGGCCTCACGAGCGGGAGCTTATGGCCGCACCGACGGATTAGTGGCACCCATGGCGCAACAGCGGGTGGAAACTATGGGAGGAGTTTGTTTTTTGTCCACCGAACAGCTGGCGACACCCTGTGCTTGATTCCTCGGTTCCTCTGAGAATGGGTAGTAGTCTCAAAGTGTAGGCATTGTTTTGGTGAACATGTGGTCCGCTTCGTCGTCCTTGTCCATACGATCGTCGTTGTCCTCGTCTTCGTCCTGGTCCTCGTCGGCGTCGTCGTCGTCGTCGTCGCCCTCGTCATCGTCGTCCTCGTCATCCTTGCATCCTCGCACTTCTTCGTCGCCTTCGATTAGCAATGGGAGGGGTCTTGACCCTCTACGCGCTGCAGTCATTGACGTCTCTCACCGTGTCATTGCTGCATGTGGCCACTGTCCCCCGGCGTGGCAGGCGTGGCCACAGGCTCAGAAGGACGTCTGCTGCATCATCCTGGAGAGCCCCTCGTTGTCGAACGCCGTGGGAGCAAGAGTTAGCGCAAGTCAGTGGGTTCAGGAAACAGAGGAAGCGGCGGCAGAGGGCGGGGGGAATGGGTGCGTGGGAGTAGGAGAAGGGCACAGGAGGGTGGGGTGATGGTGGGGTTGGCTGAGGAGGAGAATGGTGGTGAAAATTGTGGTGACGACAACGTTGACGATGTCAGCGGTGATGATGAGGATGATTATGGTGATGTTGATGATGGTGGTGATAGGCTACTGGTGTCAGTGATGCTACTGACGGTAGTGGTGATGCTGGTGTTGATTGTGATGTTGATTAAGGCGATGGCGATGATGGTGCTGATGCTGAGGAGGATGATGGTGACGGACGAGAAGAACGATGAGGAGGGAGAGGAGGGAGAGGAGGGAGGAGGGAGGAGGCATGGATGGGGGGAGGAAGGATGAGGGAAGGAATGGAGCGAGGGAAGCAGGGAGGAATGTCTCCCGGCAAGACAGACATAGAGAGAGAGGGAGAGAGAGCGAGAGCGAGAAAGAGAGAAATATATGGATACATGAAGTGTTCATTTATATTTGTATATGTGTTTATATGTTCATACGTTCATATACATATATGTGTGTATGCGTATACACATGTGTAGGTGTATGCGCTTATGCGTGTACATCGATAGAGAGATATATGGGGAGTGGGGGCACGTATAGCTATCGAGCTGCCTACG
>CAUYUJ010015577.1:215000-242500 GCA_963575745.1 Prorocentrum cordatum | reverse complement strand
ATATGTAGGGTCATGTTTATAAACATGTGTGTATATGTATATACGCATATGGGTATACACATGTACATGCATACGCATATGTATATATACATATATATGTGCATACGTATATAATCTATGTGTGTATATGTGTATGTGGAGGGGTTAATTCTACCTAAAGTGATGGTTTCGCTTGCTTTATCGGCTTTGCTTCTTGCTTCGCCTGACGGTCCCAGCGTTGAAGTGCGATCGCATCGCATTGCATTGCTTCCGCATTGCATTGGCATTGCAATCGCATTGCGCTTGCATTGCGTTGTATTCCCCCTTTCAGTTCCTGGCCCCGTGGGGGATCTGAGGCGGAGGGAGGAGGAAGGGCGTGCATCATTGTGTTTTCATCCAGTCCTTCCTGTCTCCCCCCCTGCGTCTGGGGAGTCTGCGGAGGCGGAGGGAGGAGGAGGAGGAGGACGAGGAGTGAGGAGGAGGAGGAAGAGGAGGAGGAGGAGGAGCTGGGGGAGAACGACGACGACTACGACGGCGACGACGACGGCGACGTCGACGTCGACGTCGACGGCGACGACGACGACGACGACGGCGGCGGCGACCACGACGACGACGACAATTTTCATTGATTTCCAGTTGTTTTTTCTTTCTC
This sequence comes from Prorocentrum cordatum, assembly GCA_963575745.1. Taxonomy (NCBI): domain Eukaryota; class Dinophyceae; order Prorocentrales; family Prorocentraceae; genus Prorocentrum; species Prorocentrum cordatum. Next base: position 241,869 of record CAUYUJ010015577.1, on the reverse strand, counting down.
TCCTTGGTTTCCTCCTAAGTAGTCCTCCACAAAGGAAATCAAACTGTAAGCCGCTACAAAAGAAATCAATTCGTAATCGGCTACAGAAGGAAACTTTTTGTTTCGCCACAAAGGGAATTAGTTTGTATTCCGCCACACAAGAAATCTACTGGTAATCCGTCACACAAGGAATCCGTTGGTGAGATAGTACTAATGGTATGGAGCACGACACGAGAGCGCTGTGCCTGCGAGAGTTTGTGAACGTTGTAAGGGACAAGGGGAACATACGTATCTTTCGTTGAGTTGGGAAAGACCAGGGCAGGGAAACATTGGAGTTCCAAATGCTTGTCGAAGATCGCTGTTTTGGCGCGTATTCATTTTGGTATAACGTGTGCGGGTTTCGCGAATGCTAACGCTTACCGCTGCCCGCGAGGGCTTTTTGAGGTTATGAAAAGGGGAAGTTATGTGTATTTTTTGCCAATTTGGGGTAGGCTGGAGCACTCCAACATGGGGTCCCTGGGCTGCTTGGCGCAGTTCACCGTTGTCGTATGTGTACATTTCAATACTACGCTCAGCATTTTTCGAAGGCATGAGTTTCCTAAGATTCAAGAAGGCTGCATGCTTGTCGAAGATCGCTGTTTTGGCGCGTATTCATTTTGGTATAACGTGTGTGGGTTTCGCGAATGCTAACGCTTACCGCTGCCCGCGAGGGGCCGGAGCACTCAAACATGGGATCCCTGGGACGCTTGGCGCAGTTCACCGTTGTCGCATATGTACATGTCAATACCACGTTCAGCATTTTTCGAAGGCATTAGTTTCCTAAGATTCAAGAAGGCTGCCTTTCGGGTGCCTTTCGGGTGCCTTTCGGGTGCCTTTCGGGTGCGTTACGGGTGTTTTGACAACGACATCCTTCGGCCGCTTGGAGCAAATCATTGTTTTCGTATACGCACGTTTCAATAGCAAATGCATCACTTTTCGAGGATACATTTGTTCTTGAATTTCGGTGTGGGCGATTTGCGGGTGCCTTTCGGGTGCTTTGCGGGTGCCTTAGGGGTGCTTTTCGGTTGCTTTACGGGTGCTTTGACAACGACATCCTTCGGCCGTTTGGAGCAAATCATTGTTTTCGTATTCGCACGTTTCAATGGGAAATGCACACTTTTCGAGGATATATTTTTCCTTGCATTTTGGTGTGGGCGATTTGCGGGTGCCTTTCGGGTGCTTTGCGGGTGCCTTAGGGGTGCCTTCCGGATGCTTTACGGATGCCTTGGGGTGCCTTTCGTGTGTTGTTGTTCTCTTCTGTCCTTTTGCCATAGTTTGTCCTTTTGTCCCTTTTGTCTCTGTTGTCCCCTTCGTCCCCTTTTGTTTCCTTGTGTCCCCTTTGTCCCCTTTATCATTTGATGTCTCTTTTGTCCCCTTGTTGGGTTCCTTTGTCATATTTTGTCCCGTTTGTCCCTTTTGTCACCTTTTGTGCCCTTTGTCCCCTTCTGTCCCCTTGTGTTCCATTGTCCCCTTTTGTCCCTCTTGTCTCCCTTGTCCCTTTTGTATCCTTTTTGACTCCGTTTGTCCCCTTTGTCTTCTTTTGTCGCGCTTGTCTCTTTTGTTCCCTTTTGTCCCCTTGTGTCCCCGTTGTCCCCTTTTGTTCCTCTTGTCCCGTTTGTCCCCTTTTGTCCCCTTTGTCCCCTTTATCCCTTTTGTCCCCTTTGTCCCCTTTGTCCCCTTTGCCCCCTTTTTGTCCCCTTTGTCCCTCGAGATGCTTATTGGATATCTCCCAAGGCGTAAGAAAACACAAACAGAGAAACACCAGGGAGACACCAGGAACATACCATGAGTTCAGCGTCCTCCGAGGCCCAGGGGGAACACCAGAAGGAGCAGGAGGAGGAGCATGAGGATCAGTACGATGGGGGAGGGGGAGGATGGGAGAGAGAATGACCAAGCGGACTTCTGTTTTGGTCCCCTTTGCCTTTCAGAATGCTTGTTGGAGATCGCCCAGGGCTGGAGAAAACAATGAAAAAAGGGAGACGCGAGGTAGACACCAGAGAAATATATCGTGAATTCAGCGTCCTCCGAGGCCCAGAGGAGCACCAGAAGGAGCAGGATGAGGAGCAGGAGGATCAATAGGAGGGGGAGGGGGAGGATGGGAGAGAAAAGGATGAGGCGGAAGAGGAGGAGACACAGCGTCCTCCGAGCGCTCTGGGGAGCCCTTTCCGAGTGACATGCGGATTGCCTTTCGACCGCTCCCGGGGTGCTCATCGGGTGCCTTGGGGGTGCCTTCGGGGGTGCCTTTCTGGTGCCCTCGGGGTGCTCATCGGGTGCCTTTCGGGAGCCCTCGGGGTGCCCACCGAGGACAGTTAATAAGCAGCTCAGGGTACTCGGAGGACGTTGAACGCACGATATCTCTCGGTGTCCTTGGTGCCTCCCTGGTCCCCTATTCGCAATGTTTGTTCTTGGTTTTTAGAACCTGGAAGACCTCCCGTAAGCACCCCGAGAGCACCCGAAAGGCACCCGAAACGTACCCGAAAATATCGTAATGTGTCTTGGGCAGCTTTCTCTTATCATCGTTGCAAGCATATTTGTTCGAAGTTGCTTTCGCAAGTTTCTTGGAATTCTGCCGCGTAATTCCACTGTTTGGGTATACATTTAGTTCTGGATAAAAGTACAATTCAGGACAAACACCACACATCCTGCATATACATATTCAGCAACACCATCTGGCCAACATAGCGTGTTCAATTATAGTCTCAGGATTTGCCCTCCCCGTCCGATTGCGCTGCCGCGGATGCTGCTTATGCCATTAGCGGCGTTGTGGTGGGGGGGCAAGCTGCGACCGTGGAGTCGGCGAGGTTGCGAACAGATGTGTTCGAAGCTGCTTCTTTCGATTTCGTTCGCATTGGTTATATCCGTAGTCGTTTGGGCTCAAAATGTGGTTTGAACAGGCATACTGGCGTGGACTCAGGAACCCAGCAACGGAACCAAGCAAAGGGAACCAGCAAGGAACCCAACAAAGAAACCAACCAAAGGGAACCAGCAAGGGAGCCCAGCAACAGTGTGGTGTATCATGTATTGTTGTATTCTTCACATATTGTTTACTACTAAACACCTTGCCGCCATGTGGTCTCAAGCGCGGTTGACGCACTCCCCAGTCGTCCCTCGATTCTCAAGAGTGCTCTCATCTCCACAGCAACAGACACCACACGCGATTCGCTCGCGATGGCTGTTCTTTGTTTAGGTTTTGATCGGTCACATTCGCCGCGATATTCGTATGATTCAGAACCGATGTCTTCCGTCGAATCTTTCGCTAGATCTGATGATCTAAGATCGGTGTTCTCGATGTGATTGTTGAGTCGATTCGAAATTGACAACTGATCGAAGAATTTGTAGTCGTATGCTAATTTCCTAGATCGCGCTGCCGATTGGTAGATTGGCCTGTTCGGGCGAGATGTTACAATTAAGGTGCTTCATGAATCGGTCTTTGTTCCCGATTCCGAGGGTGTCCTTCGTATTCAACAGGGTCTCACATTGCACCGTCGCAATGGATTTCTTGAGACTCTTGACGATGAAATGGACAACCACTGGGCGAAGGAGACGAACAGCTGCGATTGCCTTAGCGTAATCAGATTTGATGCGCTTTGTTTGCTTCAGTTGGGTCCGATTTGGTATTGATTCCGATGCGATTTGTGTTCGTGTTCGCGAAAGCCGCAAGGTTCATGATCAGACTTAGGTTGCTTTTTTATTCAATGTTTCTCGTCCGCTCAGGTGCCGGCCGCATCGAGGGCAACCTTGAGTCGGACGTCGGCCGCATGGCCGACCTCGACGATGAGTTTGTGTTCGCTGCGGATGGCGAGGGGGTCTTCGAGGAACGCGATAATGACTTGGAGTTCTATGAACGGGTCGGCCGGCTGAGTTCAACGGCTTGCCCCGATCCCGCATCCATCGGCCCTTCGAGTTCGCAGACGGAAGCTGAGAGCAGAAACTCGTCCCAGGAGGAATCGGGAGAAGTGTCCAAAGACAAGGGGACCCTGGTTTGCGTGGACAGTTGGGGCACTTCATATCACATTGGGGACACTGCGTATTACACTGTGAAGGGCGGAGACAGTGCTTACGGCATGATCGGTAAGATCGCAGGCCCCAGTGTGTTCTTCGGGAACGACTCGGTACTCGTCAAGTTCAAAAAAGCATAGGCCTTAAATTCTCTCCGGCACGACATTTCATATATTTTTTTTGATCGGGGAAGATAGGTCATTGCGATGATTGCGTCGATGTTTGATTTTTTGTTGTAGATGTGATATTTGTTTGATCGGGGGACCCATCATTGCGATGGTTGCATTTATTTGCGCGCGGGTCTACCAAGGATAACTATCATTGCAGGACATCGGAGATTCATCATTCCAACCCGTCAGCATGTCAGAAAACGAGGCGGCTTGCCAGACTTTCCATTGGGCTGAATAGAGAATCTGCGTCGACAGAGAGTCCAGCGGTGACTCCAGCGGCGCCAGCGAACGACGACGTCGCGCAGACCAGCGCGAAGCAGGACGACAAGGATAACATCAACGACCTTCCTGGGACGATCCCCAAGTTGACCAGAGGTCGAGCCTGCGGTTACAGACAACAGCGGAGCCGTCTTGCCAAGCGGCTCTGGAAGATCTGCCGCAGGACGGAACAAGAAAACATACTTAACATCATATTGCTTTTGATTCGAATCAACACTGAAAGTTGTTTTGAACATCCCTCGGGAAAGCCAGTCGCGAGTTGGAGGCCGCTAAGAAAGCCGAGCGCGAGTCGGAGGCCGCCGGGAAAGCCGAGGTCGAGTCGGAGGCCGCGTGCTTCTCAATCGGATTGTTGTTGGCCACAGAGGTGATCTACCGAACATGTAAGACAATCGTGATCTACTGCAGCGACCAGGACATTGCCGAGAGCGCAGACGACTGCGGGGTATGTGAGAACACCGTCGGAACTGTTTCCGCCAGGATGTTTTTAGACGGTGCGGAGCCGCTCGAGCTTCCCTGCGCGGTGCCTCGGCCCAAGAAGACCGCCTTCGCGAACGTCTCCATCGGCGCTAGAATGTTCGTAATTGCTTTGCTCGGCACAGCGCTAGACTTTGCCCGTGAGAAGATGTGCAAAGATATCCGCCGCTATCCCGAACAACTCGACACGGAATTCGACGCTTGGTCGGACGATAGCAGTCAGGAGCAAGACTCTGAGTCTGGCAGCGTCGACTTGTTCGACGATGTCCTCGAATACGAAGAGGACGCCCGGGGCGGTGCCCTCGGCGAGGGCAATGGCTTTGAGAATTGCGCCCTGGCTTCGGTCGACGACCGCACTCGTGCGTGCTCTCGTGCAAGCTCTGCCCGAAACGATACTTCGAGTGGAAGAACTGGCTGGTCGAGCACTTGAAGCAGCACCACCAGAAGCGGGCGTCTTTCGTCCCATACAAAAGCAACAAGATGTTCCGCATTGCGAAGGCCATCCATGACAGTGACCAGATGCGCGGTATTTCAGGCGCCAAATATCTGCAGAGGGCAGCGGCTCTGGTGCGCAGGCAGGCGAGCACGGGGCTGTCCAAGAGGGCCCACACGCACCTGGACGAGCACATGGTGCTCGTGTTGGAAGAAGGCGGGCCGAGGTACTACCTGCAATCGGAGCTGTGCCAGATGTCCGTTCGCCGCGTCGGCGACTGCTACTCGACGCGGGAGTTCTACAATCGGCTTCATAGAGATGAATTGTTGTCCGATGGCCGCGTCGAGCGAGTCGCGAATGCTGCTTTCCAGCGGTCGGAGTTGGATGGGGGCCAGTATTACTTCGCTGATGACAAGTCAGCAGACTGCGTGGCAGAATATGATGGCCGATGTGTTCCGGGCTCCAAGGGCGCGAGAGCGCCTCGCCGGCCTGCTGGCGGAGTGCGAGGATGACGGTGAGCTCCAGTGGGTGTCCATCGACGGCGCTGCTAAACCCGCATTTACTCTGGTCGGACAAGCTTCCTGCAGGGCGCCGCGGTGGGTTCGAGAAGATCAGGCCGTCCCCATTGATGATCAACTTCATGTAGTTTTGACGATGCGGGTCCGGTCGGGCGCTGTGCTGTTGGCGACGCCTGTTCAGACTGAGAATGCCGAAAACGTATGCAGTGCTCTTTCATCGGCATTCTCGGCATCGCAGCTGGCACTAATCCAGTGCCTTGTCACGGACGATCCGTCGGCGAAGCTGCTCGACGGGCTTCAAGATGTCTGTGGCGACCTCAAGGCAATCGCCCTGGACTGCTGCCATCTGGCCATGGTCTACGAGCAGGCCAACTGGGAAAAGAAGAGTCCAGGGAGCATTGACATTCGCAGAATCGTTGCGGAGCTGGAGGCAAAGTGCGGCGCTGGACCTCGCGGGGGACTCTTCGACGGCACGAGCGCCGCCGCGTCCACGCGGGGCGAGAAGATTGCCCGCGGTGGCATCGGGCGCAAAAGACTCGCTGTCAGGAAAGCAAAGCGGGTCCTGGGCGTCATCGACGTGAGCAAGCCCTTCCAGACTCGCACCGAAGTTTTGCGATGCAGAGAGGCCGCTGCCCGCGTGCACCACAGGGAGATGAAGAAGACGCTGCCTTCAGGCAAGACGAGGTTGCAGATGCTCAAGTGCGCAGCCCAACCAGAGAGGCTGGAGTGGATGCTGAATGCGGCCCGGGTTAGTTCCAGGATGACGCGGGAAGAGCGCGTCCTATTGCCCGCAGGTTTCTGGGGTCCTTTGGAAGCGTCGTTGTTTGTTCCGCAATTCGGGGCACTGTCGAGATGCGAAGTATGGTTCGTCAACTTTGCATCGCGACGCAAGCCTCGAAACCAGGGTCCGCAGACAACGACGGTTTCAACGGCGGCCGCGCCACAGGCGCCACGTCGAACGAGTCCTTGCACATGGAGCTCAAGCGGTGTCTTTTCGGCCAGAGCATGAACCCATGCATGCTTGCCCTAAAGCTCGCCGTCATCCGCGCCGCCAAGCTGATGACGCATAATTCGGCTCTGTGCCGCCAGACGCTGGCGCAGGGGCCGCAGAGCCGCTTGCTTCGTCGCCTGGTGGGGGCGATGGGACTGTTCAGCCTGGCAAGCTGGGGGCGCTGGTGCGCCCCTCTTTGCGCTGGCGGCGCCGTGCGGAAGGCTCCCTCTCCCTTTGCCGCCGAGAGGAAAGCGCTTCAGGCGCGGGCGTCTCAGTGGCGCGCAGCGAAAGGCGCTGGTGGGCGCCGCCGCGGCTGAGGTAGCCGGAAACGCATTTTGTTTTCTCTCCATAAGCGCTCCGCCGCTAACTTGTAACTGTGTTCGTGCTGGACCGAGAAACGCAAAGAGAGAACGCGTTAGCGGTTGACGAAGGCAGGGTTGAAGTCTGAGCGAAGTTGGTGGAATTGGTGGAGCTGGCGGTGAGGGTCTGGGCGGTGGGCCTGGGGAGTTGGTGGAGTTGGTGGAGATGGTACAGATGGTGGAGTTGGTGGAGTCGGTCGGGTTGGTGGAGCTGGTGGAAACCGTGAAGACTCACTCCGCCATTTCCACCGACACCACCAACTCTTCAGGGCCAAGTTCACCACCTTTGATCAATTCCGCCAGCTCCTGGATTTGGTGGAGTTGGTGGAGTTGGTGGAGTTGGTGGAGTTCGTGGAGTTGGTGGAGCTGGTGGATTTGGTGGATTTGGTGTGGTTGGTGGAGTTGGTGGAGTTGGTGGAGTTGGTAGAGTTGGTGGAGTTGGAGGAATTGGTGGAGTTCGTGGAGTTCGTGGAGCTGGTGGATTTGGTTGAGTTGGTGGAGTTGGTGGGGTTGGTGGCGTCAGACTCCACAGGCTGGTCTCGCTCCACACGCTGCACCAAATCCACTAACTCCGCCAGCTCCACCAGCTCCACCAACTCCACCAACTCCACCAGCTTCACCAGCTCCACCAGCTCCACCAGCTCCACCAGCTTCACCAGCTCCACCAGCTCCACCAGCTCCACCAACTCCACCAACTCCACCAACTCCACCAACTCCACGAAATCCACCAACTCCACCAGCTCCACCAACTTCACGAACTCCACCAACCCCACCAATCCCACCAACTCCACCAACTCCACGAACTCCACCAACTCCACGGACTCCACCAATTTCGCCAACTCCACCAGCTCCACCAGCTTCACCAGATCCACCAACTCCACCAACTCCACGAACTCCCCCAATTTCACCAACTCCACCAGCTCCACCAGCTCCGCCAGCTTCACCAACTCCACCCACTCCACCAACTTCACCAACTCCAACTCCACCAGCTCCTGGAGTTGGTGGAGTTGGTAGAGTTGGTGGGTCTGGTGAAATTGGTGGAGCTGGTGGAGTTGGTGGAGTTGGTGGAGTTGGTGGAGTTGGTCGGCCCCGCCTCCAATCGAGCACATCCACAAACACGCCAAGCCGATAACGCAAGCGAAACCATCACTATAGGTAGTATCTACCCTCTCACAGATGGGTTTGTCTGCATACATACAGCGTACCTATTTATGTGTACATGTGTGTATGCATGTTTGCATGTATGCATGCTTGTATGTATATGTATATGTATGCATGCATGTATGTATGTGCGTACGTATGTATACATGTATGCATACATCTATAGAAATATGCGTGTGTATGCATGTACGTATGTATGTATGTAGTCATGCATGCATGCATGCATGTATGAACGTGCGCATGTATGCATACATGTATGCATGCATGCATGTAGGCATCTGCGTGTGCGTATGTATGTATGAGTGCATGCATGTGTACACATATATATATATATATGTGTACGTTTGTTTGTTGGTAGGTCTGTAAGTATGCATGTAGACATATGTGCGGGTGCATGTATATATGAGTGCACGCATGCATGTAGTCATGTTTGTTGTTTTGCATGTACGCATATATGTACGCATGTCTGCATGTGTGCATGTGTGCATATTTGTACTGTAGGTATGGATGTTTATATGTATGTAACTACGGATATATACACGCATGCATGTACACACGTATGTATGTATGCATGTATACATGCATGCATTTATGTATGTATGTGAGTAGGCTTGCATGCATATGTGTATGCATGCATGCACACACGCACGCACGCACGCACGGTACGCACGTATGTATGCATGTATATATGTTTGTGTGTACTATTCCATTCAGGTATGCATATACGTAGGTATGCATTCATGCATGCATGTCTGTATGGTTGTGTTCACGGAGGCAGATCTTCATGACTGTATGCATGTGTATACATATAAATACATATGTATATAGATATAATTGTATATAATTACATGTATGTGTGTCCGTATGCGCGTATGTGTGTATGCATGTATACATGCATGTAGGTATGTATGTATAGCTTGGTCTATGTATGTATGTAGGTTTGTTTATTCGCATGTGTCCATGTATGCATGTATGCAGATATGCATGTATACGTGTATGCATGCATACTTGTATGTATGAAGGTAGGTACGCATGTATATGTTATACAGACGTGATCTTCCGCCACGGGGCCAGCGGTACGTTGGAGCGTGTAATAATGCCTGTTCGTTCTTTGGTCGGGTTGCTGTAATCTTGACAGGACTGGCCCCCGCCCCTCTTAACAGCCGTGCTCCGACAACTGCCTCCTGCTATTACTCTCAGGCGGTTCCACGACAGCCAGGGACCGCTCCAAAAGGGCTGCAAGGTGCTCCCAGACCATCCATAATAGCTCAACCAGCCCTGGAAGGCGCCAGCATGTCTGCAAACTGCCCCCAAGATGCCTAACTAAGCCTCCAAAAGACGCCCAGAGAGACTCCAGTGAGGAACACTCATGTGTGTTTTTGATTCCGAGCCGCGTATCCTTTAGATCGCTTCTGGAAGGCCTCAGAGCCCCCCGAGGGTGAACCGACCCAAGCGAAGTGCGTGTGTTGCGACGAACGTTTGCCTTTTTGGATCAATCGGGCGCTTCCGGGGGGCTCTTGGGCGATCGTGGGCCATTTGGGCGGCCTTCGTGGCCACAAGCAGCAGCAGCATAATAGGGGAGGAGGAGGAGGAGGAGGAGGAGGAGGAGGAGGAGGAGGAGGAGGAGGAGGGGGAGGGGGAGGGGGAGGGGGAGGGGGATTGGGAGGAGGAGGAGGAGGAGGAGAAGGAGGAGGAAAAGGAAGGAAGGAAGGAAGGAAGAGGAAGGAGGATCAGCACGGCTGCCAGTTAGGGCACGGGCGTGTCTCCATCACCTTTGAGGGCACTGCTTGTGGAATGGGAGCCCCCGGCCTCGTGACCAGAAAGCGATGGAGACGGGCACACGGGGCGTGGAGGTGCAGGAAGAAGGACAGAGCTCGAAGAGACCCCGCGCGGAGGGCGTTGGCTGCGCGTACGTGAAGCCGACTGGGCCGACCACGACCCTGCCGGCAGCACCCCGCCCACTCCTTGTGCCTCGGCCCCCTGCGGTGAGGGGCATTTTCTGCAGAGGGGCTACGCCGCCAATACCTGCGGCGATTCGAGCGTCCAGGATCGAGGATCGAGAATCGAGACTCGAAGTTCCTTGCCATTCTCGGCCTCTGCGGGCTCGTCTCGGGCCCTAGGGCTGTTGGAAATCGACCCAGGTTGAAAAACCGGCCATGATGGAATCAGGGAAGGCCGGGGAAACGATCTCGGATGGACTCTGGCCGTTCGGCGTCGTTCGAGGATCGGGGTTTTGGGATCGAGATTTTTGGGTGGTTTTGGGGCTTGCTGGCTTGTGGTGGCACCCTCGTGGCCATGGCTGACTTCCCTGCGAAATTCTTGTCAAAACGCATCCCAGAAGATCTCTGGGGAAGTGATGTTCCAACCTACTTTCGCCTTGCTCGCCAGAGAGAATTTCGAGCACCAGGAAAGTACCGAAACTGGAGGGTCTTCACGTGTGGGGCCCTGGGAGGCGATAGTACTTCGACACTTCGCCAGCGTGTCGGGCAGGCACTGTTTCAATACCTCTCGGGGTGCTCGAACTTACTTCTGGGATGTGGTCCGTAAGCGCGATGGGAAGAGCACAGGTCTGGGGGCCGTCTTTGGAGAGGAAGGCCCAGACCTGGTGTGGTTCGAAGAATCGGGGTGGCCGAGTTCTCAAATCTGGGCGTCCGGGGGCCGCGCTCGGCCCCCTGCCGTGCGTGGGCCCCCCTCGCCGAGGGGCGTGTTGCCGTGAGGTGGTGCTTCCAAGAGCTCGGCGACTCCGAACGGGGACCGCAGTTTGTTTCTTCAGCTTGAGCCTGTGGGGCTGAGACGTGTGTGTGTGTGTGCGTGTGTGTGCGTGTGTGTGCGTGTGTGTGTGTGTGTGTGCGTGTGTGTGTGTGTGTGTGTATGTGTGTGTGTGTGTGTGTGTGTGCGTGTGCGTGCCCTCTTCCAAGATAGAAAACTCGAAGCACTGCTTCACAGGTTCGGGGAGGGGGGAGGGGTCACTCTCAGTGGCACCGTTTCAGAGCCCGTTCGATCACTCGATGGCCTATCCGTTGTGTTTTCAATAACCACTGTTTGTTTGCTTCGCACTATCGCTGTTTTTGTTGCTTCTGTTCTTGACTTGACTTTTCGACCCGTTCGCAAACACGCTCACGCGTAGAGTACCGAAGTTAGTATTACCATCCTGCTAGTGCCGCCGTCATCGTACTACTATCGGGTGCCTTACCGTTACTGTCATTGCCCACGCGATCGGCATCGGTGTCATCATCAGCGCTCCAGGGTGCTTTGCTACGATTTCTGGATACTTTTCATGCTTCCCCTCGGAGCCAGAGGCTGCCAGCCCCGCGCGTGAAGTGCTTCGTGCTCTGAGTGTGTCTTCCCCTTTCGTATGTCGCTGCGGCCGCTCTCCGTGTCTTTCCACTCGTAGAGGTGCCCAATCGGCTGTTCGGTGACCTGGCTGTTGTTACATACCGCTTCGTACCCCACGCCGTCGTTGATACACCAACTTCGTCACGAACGGGGTTTGCTGTCGGAGGTCTTTCGGGCGAAGAGGGCGACAGCGGCATGAGCACGCCTGCGGTTGGATGCATTCATCTGCTGAGTCTAGTGCAGATGCGCGCGTCATTATAGCAGTGGCCCCCCAGCTGTCTCGACTGCAGGGGCAATATTGACCGAATTTCCTGTTGGAGAGTATTGTTCGTAACTCGCCCCAGCAAGCAGAAGCTGCAGCAAAAGCAGAAGCCGCAGGCGTTGATCATCTGAAGTCCATGCCTCTCCACAGCAGTGCGGGCTCAATGGGCTGGCTGTCTCTGCTGCGGGCACGAAGGCTCGGAGTTGGCGTCAGTGGGTTGCTCCGCGGCGAAGCTGGTTCAATGAGCTCGGCGGTCGTTGACATGTATCTTGGCGAACCGCACCATTCCAGCCTCTGTCGCAGGCGATGTCAGGGGTTGCATAGTTGCGATTGAACGGCGTTCCATGTCCGTGAAGGATGAGAAATTGCAAGAGTCCTCACATTGTCGCCAAGGTGGCAGCAAGAGACTATGACATGGGTTTGCGCAGGTCCCCCCACGATGCCCACGCGTGTTTTTAGATCATCGTGCATGTTTGGCTCCTCCACCTTTCGGCCTGATGGGATTCCAAGAGAGGTCCGAGGTCCCATATCCCAGCAAGCGCAGCGTCAAACACGTCCCCATGGCGGTGCCATACCGCTTCCAGGACAGCCCCAGGACGGCTTCCAAACTGCAATGTGATTTCAAGATGGCCACGCGTCCCTTGCAACCCGGCGGTATCTTAAGCCGTCTTGGGTTATTTTTGATCGCCTGTTGGATTCGTATCAAACGTCTCTGGGGCCTCATCGTGGGGTCATCTCGAAACGCAAAGTGGGAGATGCAAAGCATGCGCGAAGCAAAAGCAAGTTCGACATTTTTGACATTCGGGGGCTCTCCGCGGAGCAATCTTGAAGTCTCTGGTTGCCTCTGGTGTCATGCGGGCGCTATCTTAGGACCACTGTCAGCTATCACTCAGCCAACTTCGGTCACCCTGGGCCACATGCCCATATGCAACGCTACGCAAGCTGATTCGGTACCGTTGTGCTCGTCCATTATCCACATGTCGCCTTCATACCTTACTGATCCACATTTGCATATGCATATTATGAGCAGATCTACTGTCACGGTGTGTGCTCGCGCGCTTCTGATGCGGCGTTCTGTTACGTAATTTGCTGCTGTCGTGCACTCCGCCTGCTTTCTCCCGTCGCGACGTTAGTTCCAGCCTTCGCAGGGAACAACGGTGACCATTTACGACTGCACGATTGGCACAGAGAATTGGGACGTTCATCAGCAGGTTCGGGGAATGGGGTTGGAAAAGAAGAGGGGCAAAGGGGGATGCGGACGTGCAGGTGGTGTAACAGGATAAGGATGACGTCGTTGAGGACGAGGGGGAGCAGGAAACTGTTGAGGAGGACAACGAGAGGGCTGCTCCTTCCTACGCCTTCGTCGTTCGCAGGAGGATCGACTTTGTTCCCACTCCAGCCGCTGGCCTCCGTATTTCTCACATCCCCATGGTTCCTTGCCTCCCACCATGTGCTTGTTGAGTGTTCCCTCTGTCGATGCCGTCTTCACTTCGTCCGTCTGTGCAGGTTTGCGCGGACGCCCTTGCTGTTGCTGCCGCTGCTTCTCATCGACGGTTGTTCTGCGCTCTTGCTGCCTCCGTACCCTTGAGCTCCCCTGCATGCGGCTTTTCCTAGGAGTCTACGCCATTTAGTGCAAACCGAGTTCTAAACCGTTTTAAAAGGAACGATGACGACAGGGTGGTGCCCTGCCAGGTCCCCAGGAGCTTCACGGGGGTACTCTGAGGTTCTTTTGAAGTTCCTCGCGGGATCTTGGGGAGCTTCTTGTGGGTTTCTCGGGGTCCCTTGCTTTGCTATGTTCTGCATCGCTTTGTGTGTTTGTGTGTCTGTTTGTTTATTTGGGTGTGCGTTTATATTGTTCTGAAAGTGTTTAGTATTCTTTTGTGTAACCTTGTATCACATTGCTGAGATTTCCTTAGCATTGCCCATCATAGCGTAGCATTGATTGGCATTGCGCTGCATTGCGTTGCCTTGCGTTTCGCTGCATCGCATTACTTCGAATGCTTCGACTTGTATTAGGTTGCGTTCGCTTTGCGTTGCATTACGTTTCTCATTGTTTCTCCTCATTGCATTGTTTTATTTTTCTTTGAGTGGCTTTGTATTGCATTCCATTCCGTTGCGCTGTTTTTTTCTTTGGCGTCGCGTTGCTTTTTCACATTTCAGTTCTGGGCACTGCGTCGTATTTTTGCACGTCGTCGTTTTAGTCTAAATTGCGTGTGCGTGTGTGCTTGCTTTTACCATTCATTTTGCTGTCGTTGATGTCGTGCTGGTCTTCTCTTGGCCTACTCGCAGTTATACTGGTTGTGCTGTACAGCATAGCCCTGCATCGTGTTGAGTTGATTGACAGGCTGTGCTTTGCGTTACCTTGCGTCGCCATACGTTGCTTCGGAAGGAAGCTGACCTTGCGATCGGGGCTACGCCGGTTTTAGACAATGGGGTAGGTGGTAGCCGTCAAGCAATTTCGGACCGCATGAGCCTGCCATGTGTGGATCGCAGCATTGGGGCCCTCTTGAGCTTGTCCATATCCAATTGTATATCGAACGCGCCGTGGTACAAGCGATGCGACAACGAAGTTGAGGGGCCTCGGCTTCAAGTGATAACTGATTCAATTTGAGCAACCCACCAGTTTGCTTGTCGCGAGAGCCACGCGATCCTCACTCGAGCATCTGGCCCAATCGGGGTTGTCCTCAGCGAATCGAGCACAGATGCAAGTTTCCGATCAAACGAGCCACACCTCGGGATGAAACACGTCGTGCAGTACAGAAGCCACCGATCACGATGATGACGAGAGGCTTCTAGCAGCGTGTACGCACGCTGCGCGGCGATCGTGTTCCTACCATTGCCGAGGCAGGGACTCGCGTCGCAATAGCTTGGCGGAAGCTCTATCTTTTGCGGAGCAGGAAGGAGTAAGGATGATGAGGAAAGGGAGATGGCGAGGGAGGATGAAGGGACTCGGGCAGAGCAAGCGGCTGGGCCAGAAAGATCTTCTCGTACCCGCGTCCAAGTCGCTGGCATCCTGAACGCTTCGCGTGTCCCCACAAGCCCATCCTGCGACTACGCTATCGCTGCCCTGTCTCGTGTGTTCTACACTGTACTGGCCTCGCCCAGTGTGATCTTGGCTCGTTTCTGTGCGTGCGGCCCGATTTCTTTTTGTCGGGCGTTGTGTCGCTTGCGCAGATCTGGTCTTGTCGGCATTCAGCAGATCTGGTCTTGTCGGCACTGCTCCCAGAACGACACTGGCATTTACGGATCCAACGCTGCGCTGTGCGGCCCTGGCCCCGTGGGAGACCTAGTCGGCCGTTCGCGTGCTGGGGCCCCGTGGCTGATGCCCTACGGCTGATGCCCAGTGGTACCCTGTGGCTGTGCCACCTGGCTTCTGCCCTGTGAGGCTTGTCGCTGGTGTCATGCGCTTCTTGCCCACCTTGCCCGTGGCTGGTTCCCCACGGTGCCATACGGTGGCTGCCCTTTGGCCTGCACCACGTGGCCGGCTCATCGGGAGTGCAGGGAGCTACTGTTGAGGGTCACGCGTTGGCATTATTTGACACGGGGCTTGACTCTATCTAGTTGTCGGCGTTTGGGTGCGCATAACCGCGAATGTAAGTTCTCCTCCTCCTGCCGCTCCTTTCCTGCTCGTCTTCGCACTCTTGATCTCTGCCATCGGAGGTTCATCCCTTGTGTTCGTGCACTTCTCTTCAACATTCTTTACGAGTCGCCTATCCCCACCAGCCCATCCAGAAACGATGCCCAGGGAAGTCATCTGAAGGATAGGCGTATGTACGCACCTAGTGAAGCAAGGAGGCCAACCTTGGTGAAAGACCGCCGGAAGCTTGGAACCATCTTGGGGCCATGTTGGAAGCATTCGGAGATCTTTTGGGGACCTCGTAGGACCCTCTTGGGGCGTTCTTGGACCCCTCTTAGGGGGCCTTTGGGCCATCTAGGAGACCATGTATCAAGGAAGGGGACGGCGCTTCTGCGGTCAGTCCTCCCGTCGGGGCCCGAAAGATTGCCTCCTGGGGCCGTCTTGGTGTGCTCTTGTGGCTCGCTTAGGCGCTCTTGGGACCATCTTGGCGCCTTATTGGACCCTTCTTGGGGCCTCAAGGGCCAATCCTGAGCGAACAGGCGGTACAGCAACACACATAGATGTTCTGCCAATGTTGGCATGGATTTGGCCTCTCGGGGTGGTGGGAGGGGGTCGGGGGGGGGGCGGGGGGCGGATCGGGGGGGGGCGGGGTGGGGTCTACAGGAGGCTCCCTGGCCACATGGAACCGTCTTGGCGAGTTCTTGAGAGCCATCTTGAGCCATATAGTGCCATCTTGGAGGCCATCTTGGTGCTGTCTTGGGCCATCTTGGACGCTCCAATGCGCGCGCGTCTAGACCCAGGGGGATCGGGTAGGGGGAGGGGTCCAGTTCCCAGCGGGAACGCCTCGAGCTGTCTCGCTCACTCCCACCCGCCCTCCCACTGCACGAGTAGTGCCCGAGTCCCAGCAACGCCAGGGGCCACCATAGACAGCCACCAGGAGGCAAGGCAGGCGCCAGCCGGGTGTGCGACCCCCGCGAGGTGCGCCGCACGTGCCAGGTGCGCCACGCGCACCAGTTGCGCCACATTGGGCAATATGTCGACCCCCCACCATACCTGTCAACACCATTTCAACGCGGCGGCGTGGTGGCCAGCATTGAGTATCGTGTGTATGTGTGCACCCGCGAGCATTTTGCACTTTTGTTTTGACAGGGATGTTGGGCTTGCACACCGCCAGCAATACCCCTCCCCCCCGCCGTTCCCAGCAAAGCGCACTTACTATGCTGTTGAAAGGGGTGGTTGGCCTGCACACAGCAGGTACTATGCCGCCCCCCGTCGTATTTGGAAGCGTCCAATGCAAAATGATCGCGGGGCGCCCGCGCATGATCCAGATTTTGGTGCAAGGTGCGCTGCGTATCGCTTTTTTGTTGCAAGGGATGGTGGGGGGTGTTGTCATTGCGCACATCAGGCAATCTGCTCCCCCGCCCCTGTCAACATTCTATGCAAAGTGATCGCGGGGCGTCCGTGCATGATCTTGATTTTTGTTCAGTGCACTTCTTACTATTGTTTTGCAAGGGGTGGTATAATGTGTCGGCAAGCGCGCAGCAGATATCATCCCCCCTCCCGCCGTCCCTGTCAAATCCAATGCAACATGATCGCAGGGCACTCGCGCATGGTCGAGATTTTGATTCAGCGTGCACACTGTATTTTTAGTTGCAAGGGGTCGGGATGATGGGGGATGCCACTGATGCGGGCTTGCCGTTGGTTGGTTGGGGGAGGGGATGCTTTTTTTAGCAGGGAACAGCGGTCGCGTGGCCCGAAGGGCAGCCGTCTCGCACGCTCCCACCAGCCCTCCCATTGCACACGTAGCAGCCGAGCCTCAGCAGGGGCAGGGGCTGCTGCCGACCATCGTCGGAAATCCGTCCAGGCGCCAGCCAGGTGCGCGACGCCCACGAAGTGCGCTGCGCCTGCCATGGCGCCCTCGGCATCCCCGTCCAACACCAGTGCAAAGTGGCCGCGGGGCGCCCGCGCATGATCCAGATTCTGCGCAAGGTGTGTTTCGTCTTGTTAGCTGGCAGGGGCGATGGCCAACGCGCAGCAGACAGTAGGCCGCCCCCTTCGTCCCTGCCAGAACGCAATGCAAACTGATCGCTTGGTGCCCACGCATGGTACAGATGTTCCAGCAACGTGTACTTATTTTTGTTTTTCTTACATGGCTTGTGGGGAAGGTCGTCATGGTTCTGGGTTTGCTCCTAGAGAGGTGGGGGAGGGGGTGTATATTAATGAGGAACAGGGATCAACACTCCCCGAATGGGGAACACGGGGGTTGGAAAACCAAATTCCCCCAAACACTTGTGTCCAAAAGAGCTGGTGGCATTCGTCCATATTCTTCCTTTCCTGCACCTCCTCTTTGTTGTTTCTTCTCCCTGTGTCTCTCCGTTTCCCGTTTCGTGTTGGCTTGTTCGTATGGTCTGATCGGCTTTTGTGGTCTGGCTTGCTTTGGCAACCTTGGTGTCACACGGTATGGGGGTGCGAAGCCAACCTCGGCTGTGCTCAGGGGTGCGATCTTCGAGAGATTTGCTTGAGGACAGAGTCCGAGTCTCCAGCTCTAGCCTACCCCATCCCAGCGCCCTCGACTTCTGTCATCGTTTTCTGCTTCCCTACTCAGCCTCAGTTCCCGCCGCTGTCTCTGTCGCTGTCCCCGTTTTCATCTTTTGTCTTCATCTCACCACCCTACCTTCATCCCAGCCCCCTCTGGCCGCTACCACCCCTTCACCCCACGCACCCTCCCCCTGGTCCTGTTTTCTTTGCTATTCGCAGCCACGCCTGGCCAGAACTGGTGCTGCGAACACTGGAACAAGGGCTGCTCTGGCTCACCGCTTGGGAAGAATGACTCCCAGAGCGAAGGCCAGGAGGCCGAGCCCGAGCCGCGCTCCCCGCTGCATTTTGGTCGACCCACCCTCATCCCTCCTTGTGTTGAACACGGTGGCGGTGACCAGTCTGATACCGCGCAAGGGCCCGCGCGCAAAACAAGCCTTGGTTCTTTGCGGATCACCACCAGCCCATGCCGAAACGATTCCCATCTCGGGACCCTTCGGGAGCCGAACGGCCCACAGGACACCATGTGGAGCGTCTTTCGAGCTGGCCGCTTCAGGGTAGTCACGCTAGGTTCTTATAGAACTTGGGCGCCGTAGCATTCGCTTCGCTCTGGCCTGATCCTTGATCTCGCGGCTTTCTTGTCATACATAGCCCATGTCGTCCAGAACTTTGCCGGGGGTATCTTCGATATGACAGAGGAGGGCGAGGGGAAGAATGGCAATGAGGACGAGGCCACTATTGTGCGCAGTGCCTCCTACATTTGCAGGCATTTTATCGTTCTCCATGCGCCTCTTTGGGTTCGCTCCGCAAGTGCTCGTCGCCATCGTCGTCGTTCTCCGTGCCGTCATCGTGGTGCTCGTTCTCTTCCTCCACCTCCTCCTCCTCGTTCTCCTCCCCTCCTCCATCCTCCCAGCTGCGGACAACCTCTGGTCTTGCACGTCTTGGGCAGTGACAAGATTTGGGACCCGCTCTGGGTTTCCCGCAGCATGTTCCAAAACTCTTGGAGAGAGCGGACCTCCCTGGCCTTGGGATGGCCCTGATGAGGATGATGTGATGAGGATCTTCGGGTTAATGATGATGAGGATGCTGCTGATGATGATGATGCTGATGCTGATAATGAGGCTGATCATGATCATGGCGATGATGGTGATGATGGTGATGATGGTGATGCTGATGATGATGAGGATGGTGATGCTGATGAGGATGGTGGTGACGCTGCTGATGACGATGCCGATGCTGATTATGGTGATGATTCTGATGATGATGATACTGATGATGATGATGCTGGCTGATGCTGATCATGATGATGATGACGAGGCTGATGCCGATGATGCTGATGATGATGCTGATGCTGATACTGATGCTGCTGACGATGCTGATGCTGATAATGATGATGATGATGATGATGATGATGATGATGATGATGATGATGATGATGATGATGATGCTGGTGATGATGATGGTGAGGCTGAGGATCAGGATGAGGCTGAGGATGATGCTGATTCTGCTGATGATGCTGATGATGATGATGCTGATGCTGATACTGATGCTGCTGATGATGCTGATGATGCTGATGATGGTACCGAGGATGATGATGATGATGCTGGTTATGACGATGATGATGGCGATGCTGATTATCAGGATGAGGCTGAGGACGCGGATGATGCTGATGATGCTGCTGGTGATGTTGATGCTGCTACTGGTGATGATGCTGATGTTGATGCGGATGCGGATGATGATGCTTATGACGCCGATGATGCTGATTCTGATGATGCTGATGATGTTGATGATGATGCTACAGCTGATTCTGATGATGCTGATGCTGATGCTGATGACGATGCTTATGATGCTGATGTTGATGATGCT
This sequence comes from Prorocentrum cordatum, assembly GCA_963575745.1. Lineage (NCBI taxonomy): Eukaryota > Dinophyceae > Prorocentrales > Prorocentraceae > Prorocentrum > Prorocentrum cordatum. Next base: position 221,891 of record CAUYUJ010015577.1, on the reverse strand, counting down.
GATGCTGATGCTGATGATGATGCGGATGATGTTGTTGATGATTCTGATGATGTTGTTAAGGATGAGGCTGATGATGCTGATGATGATGCTGATGCTGATGATGCTGATGATGATGATGCTTCAGCTGATGATGATGATGATGATGATGATGATGATGATGATGATGATGATGATATGATACTGATGCTGCTGCTGATGGTCAGGATGGTTATGCTGCATATGCTGATGCTGACGCTCAGGATGCTGATGCTGTTAATGCTGGTGATATTGATGATGATGCTGCTGCTGATGATGTTGATGCTGATGCTGATGCTGATGCTGATGCTGATGCTGATGCTGCTGAGGATGCTGCTGATGATGATTCTGATGATGATGCTTATGCTGATGAGCTGATGATGATGCTGCTGCTAATGCTGGTGATGATGATGCTGATGATGATGATGATGCTGCTGATGATGATGATGCTGGGGATGGTGATGATGCTGCTGATGACGATGCTGATTATATTGTTTATGCTTATGCTGGTGATGCTGATGATACTGATGATGGTGCTGCTGACGAGGATGATGCTGCTGATGATGCTGATGCTGATGCTGCTGATGATGATGATGCTGATGATGATGCTAATGATGATGCTGCTGATGATGATGACCCTGCTGCTGCTGATGATGATGCTGATGCTGCTGCGGTTGATGATACTGTTGCGGATGTTGATGTTGATGTTGTTGATGATGCTGATGCTGATTCTGATGATGATGCTTATGCTGCTGATGCTGCTGCTGATGATACTGATTATGCTGATTATTTTGCTGCTGGTGTTGCTGATGATGATGCTGATGATCATTATGATGATGCTGATGACGAGGATGATGGTGAGGAGGATGATGATGATGAGGAGGAATGTATTTAAATGTGGCACCTGCCGTTTTGACTACTTGATGAGCTCTCATGGAACTCGTTCGGGCCGTCTTTGGGCAGTCTTGCCGCTCCCTTAGGCCCTCTCATGCTGTGTTGGGGCTCTTTTGGGCCGTCTTGAGGCTCTGTTGGCAGGTATGGTGGGTTTCTGGGTGCCGTCGTGGGGTCGCCTTCGCTCTGTCTTGGGCAGTCGAAGGGCCTTCTACGGCCGTCGTCGGTCGCACTGAAGGCCCCCTGGGGCTGTCTTCAGAGGCAGGGCCCTCGCGGGGTCCTCTTGGGCCATCTTTGGACCCTCGTGGGGGCCCCTTGGGCTGCATTGGAGCCATCGTGACGGCTTCTTGGGCCGAGATGAGCTGACGAACAGGCGGGACTGCGGAATCATTCACCAACCAATTGGGAATCAATAGTTTTGGCTTCTTCGGACTCTGTTGGGTGTCACCTTGTCGTCCTATGGGCCCTCTTACAGACATCTTGAGACATTTAAACTGCCTTGGGGTCATCTTGGCTTGTCTTCGAGGTATCTTCGGCCATCTTGATGCCCTTGGTTGCCTGCATGGACCGTTTTGGAAGCTCGGGCGCGGATCCTTCGTTTTCAAGAAGGGGTCGTCGCCTCGGCAGCGCGGATACATTTTTTCACAACCATCCTGTGGTGTTGGGTCCTCGTTGTAGAGAGATGACGCCCCGCGGCTTTCCTCCTTCTCTCCTCTCTTCCTCCCGCCTCCCATGCTTGAAGCTGCCCTCCACATGGCCTTGTTTTGGCACACCCCTCACACGTGCCGTGGCCCCACAAGTAGCTCCACCGAACGCCCCAGTGACAAAGCTTGCATGTGGCCGCCCCGCCAATTCCGGCACAGCCCCCACACGTGCCGTGACCCTGTAGTGAGCACCACCTAAGGCCCCAGTGGCCATGTATGCATGTGGCCGCCCCGCCCACTGCGGCACCCTCCCCATACGTTTCGCGGCCCCAGAAGGGCCTCCACATGAGGCCGGGAAACCATCTTCGTATGTGGTCTCCCAGCCCGTTTCGGCACACGTCTCACGCGTTCCATGGCCCCATTGGGGGGTTCACCTGAGGTCCCAATGACCATGTTCGCATGTGGCTGCCCCGCCAATTTCGGCACATCCCTCACGCGTTCCGTGGCCTCACAGGGAGCTCCACCTGAGGCCTCAATGACCATTTTCGCATATGGCCTCCCAACCCATGTCGGCGCACCCCTCACACGTTTCGTGGCACTAATGGCCATGTTCGCATGTGGCCGCCCAATTCATTTTCGGCACACCCCTCACCCGTTTCGCGGCCCCAGAAGGAGGCTCCATTCATTGCCCCAGTTGCTATGGTCACATGTGACCGCCCCACCCATTTCGGCACACCTCTCACGCGTTTCGTGGCCCCATACGGAGCACCACCCAAGGCCCCAGTGGCCATGTTCGCATGCGACCACCCCATTCATTTTCGGTACACTTCCCACATGCTTCGCAGCCCCCTAGGGAGCCCCACCGAAGGCCCCAGTGGCAGGGTTCGCATGTGGTCGCCGTGCTCATTTCGGCACATGTATCACACGTTTCATGGCTCCACAGGGAGCTTCACCATTTTCGCATGTGACACGTTTCGTGGCCCCTTGGGGAGCTCCATCTAAGGCCTCACTGACCATTTTCGCATGTGGCCTCCCCATCTATGTCAGCACATCTCTCACACGTTTCTTGGCCCCATGGGGAGCTCCACATGAGGCACCAATGGCCATATTCGCATGTGGCCGCCCCATTTATTTTCGGCACATCCCTCACCCGTTTCGCGACCCCATAAGGGGGCTCCGCCTATTGCCCCAGTGGCTCAGGTTCGCATGTGGCTGCCCCACTCATTTTCGGCACACCTCACACGTTTCGTGGCCCCATAGGGAGCTCCACCGAAAGCCCCAGTGGCAAAGTTCGTATGTGGCCGCCCTGCCCATTTCGGCACACCCCTCATACGCGTCGTGGCCTCATAGGGAGCTCCACCGAAGGTTCCAGTGGCAAAGTTCGCATGAGGTTCCCCGCCGATTTCGGCTCATCCCTCACACGTTTTGTGGCCCCAAAGGGGACGTAACAGTGTGCGTCAGTGGCAAAGTTCGCATGCGGTTCCCCGCCCATTTTCGGCACACCTCTCACACATTTCGTGGCCTCATGTGGAGATCCAACGAAGGCGATAAGGCGATATCCACAACGATGGTATTCGCAACTGCATATGGTTGGGTCTCTCGCCATGATCATTTTTACAAGTGATCGTGGCCTCGGGATGGAGGCGTGCACGTCGATGGTGATAGGCACCATGATCAGGCTCTCATTTGCTGCTGCGTGGTTGGCACTGCCGCGTTTGCAAAGGGAGCAACAAAAAGGAGGGGGAGGTTGCACGGTCCATTCTGCCACCAGAGAGGGGGACGTTCTGGGAGGGTACAGAAAAAAGGCAAACTAAGGACAAACAGTATCTCTCTCTATATGTATATATACATGGAAGACCAGATACTAAGCAGAAACACGGATACTACAACTAATTGACGGACATGACAAAGAAATAAGGGAAAGTGGCGGGACAGCTGTCAGGAGGCTTCGGAAGCCAAAGCATAATAGCATATACTAACGACATAAATCAGCCACGCGCAGAAGGGGGGTGTGGGAGGGGAAGGGCTTCATAGAAGCACCCTGCTTCTTAGAAGGCGCGGTCCTTACTCGTAGATGTAGGGCCGGCGCCTTCTAAGAAGCAGCCTCTTTCTAAGAAGCCTTCCCCATCCCTCCACCCCCTCGAGCGCGCCGCCCAATGAGGGGGCCAACAACGTCAACAAGTAAAGGGTGGAGAGGTGGGTGCCATATTTTCAGCAAAATATGGATACTCACACAAAGTAAAGAGAGGATACTGAAACAGGTAGGGGACACTAAAACACAATCTGGACGTTCGACGCAGCACCGACGCACGATTAGAGAGCTCCAGGAAGGCCCCTATCCCCCAGGCAGTCCTTCCAGAGCGGGGCTCCAGCTGGTAGCGATGGGGGTTCATGTCCACAAGGGTCGGCCAGAGCGCCAGATCTTGCAGGATCTTGCAGAACCAGGGTTGTACTGACCTGGATTTGCCCATGCAAAGCCTGATTGACCCAGGTTTCGGCGGCGAGCAATGGGGGGAGTGAGAAGGAGAAGGCCTTCTCAGAAGGCGGCGGGTTTTCTCAGAAGCCCTCGCGCCCTCTGAGAGGTTTTTTTGTGTCTCCCGGAAAGGCTCAGAGAAAACTTGTCAGAATGCTAGGGGGCTTCCGAGCCTTCTGAGAAGGCCCGCCCCTTCTCACTTCCCCCCGGGCGCGCCGCCTGCGGGTTTGCATTGACCAGGGCCCGTACAGTCGGGCCGCTGAAGAAGCAGCCCTTTCCGTCGGGGAGGTGCTCGATGCTCCTTCACGATTTCTGCAATCTGTCTCAGGAGTTCATCAGGTTTCCCCTGGCACATCGAGGCGTGACTCGTGGAACATGGGGGGCCTCGTCCCTTGCCTGGGGTTCCTTATGGCAGCGCGGCGACCGCAGATACCCGAGTGGCCTCCCCGCAGTGCCCGAGCCGCGACCGCTGCAGAGCGCCGCTGCAGGCCAGGGCGCTCGCGCGCACGCGCGCCGCGGAGGCTGGCTCGGAGAAGCGCCTCTACGACTGCGGCCCCGCGCGCCGCGCTGGGAGGGCGCTCTCGCACCGCCTCGAGGGGCCAGGACGGGCCCGGATCTCCGAGGATCTGCTACTGCAGCTCGCGTAATGCAGGGGACCTCCTCCTCCTCCTCCTCCTCCTCCTCCTCCTCCTCTTCCTCTTCCTCCTCCCCCCTCCTCCTCCCTCCTCCTCCTCGTCCCTCCTCCTCCACTCCCCCCCTCCTCCTCCCCTCCTCCCTCCTCACCTCCTCCTCGCTCCTCCCCTCTCCTGCGTCCTCCTCCTCCTCCTCTCCTCGTCCTCCTCCACTTCCACCTCCTCCTCCTCCTCCTCCTCCACCACCTCCTCCTCCTCCTCCTCCTGCTCCTCCTCCTCCTCCTCCTCCTCCTCCTCCCACCGGGGCGCTCGGGCACGGTGAGGTCCCAGACGAGCAGTTTTAGACCCCCCCCTGGACCAGCCATGAAAGGATGGCCTTGTGCCCAGACCCCACCGGAATCCTGCAGGACAGCTCAGATCAGACCCCCGCCAGATCAGACCACTACCCTTTCTTTCTGAAATGTGGAGGACTGTCAATCCCAGAGCCCTCTTGGGCCCTCTTGGGCCGTCTTGGAGGCCTCTTGGGCCGTCTTGGGGCCCTCTTGGGCCGTTTTTGGGGCCCTCTTGGAGGCCTCTTCGGATGTGCGTCGGGAATCCGAAAAGGCGAGACAGCCCAACCCATTCGAAAACCATCAGAAAATCACAGATTCTTGCCTCTTGGGGCCCTCAGGGAAGTGCTCTTGGAGGCCTCTGTCTTCGAGGCCTCTTGGGCCGTCTGGCGGCCATCTTGGGCGTCTTGGAGCGATCTTTCGGCGATTCTGTGTTCTCCTGGACCGTCTGAACGGCCCCCCAGGGCTTTCTTGGCCCGTTTTGGGCCGTCCTGAGCGAGTGGACCTTCCCGAAGGCCCACGCGACACATCCTAATGGCGCCCGAGACCGCCCGGGAAACTGGGGGTCTGGGCCCTTGAGAGGCTCACAGTCACTTTACCTTGGGGCAGCATGAGCCTTGGGGCACTCCACTTCGTGGCCGAGACACAGTGGCGGATTTAGCTGACGTCGTCGGGTCAGGGGAGAGGAACGTAAAGGAACGTAGCGGTGCCAGTGCTTTGTGGCCTGGTAGTGCGTGGGCGTGGTGGGCTTCCTGCCGACGGGGTCGACCTCGCCCTGTCGGTGCACCGAGCTCAGGACTGGCGGCGTCTTCGAAGCGCGGCTTGGGGTTGACGGTCGGGGATTCGCCCCCCCAGCGCTCATTTCCAAGCTTGGGGTTCCTTCCTTTCGATCGCTTTCGCCTTCATGGCCTCCCTGGGGCCCTCGTAGCCCCCGCTGGCTCGGAATTCTGGTTGGAACGCACCCCCAGAGAGGTCCGTGGAGCAGCGGCGCCGGTATTTTTGTTGCATTCTCCCAGAGGGGGCACTCGCGCGGAGTTGACGCGCCTTCCGACCCGCCGAGGCCTCCAGGAGCACATGGTCAGGAAGAGCAGGAGGAACTGGGAGGAGGAGGAGGAGGAGGAGGAGGAGGAGGAGGAGGAGGAGGCGGAAAGGAGGACGAGGAGCGTAAAGAGGAGGAAGAGGAGGAGGAGGGAACGTAGTATAAAGATGAGGATGAGGGGGAGGAGGGGGAGGAAGAGGGGGAGGATGTGGAGGAGGTAGAGTGGAGTAGGAATAATGTAAGTGTTCAGTTATTCAGGCAACGAGGGAGTCACGGCTTGCCGCTCACTCTAGCTTAGCTTGGTATCAACATTATTTTGCCCTGCCAGCCTTTGCTCACGTTAGCGCTGCTCACCTCATAGCCCCCAGCATAGCATAGCCTAGCCTGGCCGCCGAGCTTTCTGACACGGTCTCGATCCGACCGGCGACGAGTTCTTTCAAATTCTAAGCAGCATAGGCGATGGTGAGCGGATGTGAGCTCGTCGGAGCTAATGCCCCAATGCCATGACATGTCCAGCCCTCCTGGTGTGTGTGTGTGTGTGTGTGTGTGTGTGTGTGTGCTACATTGTTCGAACAACTTCTTTCCCCAGTCCTCGGGACGGTGCGCATGCTCTGGTTTCCCTCACCAGCATTTCGTTCCATTCTGCTATCGTTCCTTCTCTGGCGAAGGCAACAAGGACCTTGAGCAGTTCAGGCTGCGCGCGCGGGCGCTCCAGGCAGAGTCGGTAGGTGCCGCGAGAAGAGGGGTGCGGACGAGAGAGGAATGGGTCACACGACGTCTGGCCAGCAGCAGCTTCAGTCGCCTAATCGTCTCGAGGAGTTGCGGTCTGCCTCGAAGCGTGCATGATCATCCAGCCCAGCGATGACGG
>CAUYUJ010015577.1:170000-202500 GCA_963575745.1 Prorocentrum cordatum | reverse complement strand
CATATCATTTTCATCGTGCGTCGTAGCATTGTACTGCAGAGCGTATGCTTCATCGCTCGCACTGCAGTGCATAGCATAGCCTTCCTATTACCCTTCCCCCCCTTTCCATCCCCCTTTGTGCTGCCACATTTTGACTTCCCTTGGGCCCCATGATGTGGGCCGTGCTAGACCCCGCTGAGGGCTCCTCCGTGGCCTCTTTCGAGCTCTCTTGGGGGCCTTTCGGGGCTTTCTCGGCAGCCTCTCGATGCTTGTCGGTGCGAGTCGACGTTTTCTACCATGTCGCTCCCGTGACTTGATTTTGATTCCTCTTGGGCCTTTATCGAGGCCCTCTTGGGGCCTTGTTGGGACCACTCTTGAGCAGTCCTGGGGCGCCCCTTCGGAGGCTAATCATCATCTTCAGTATCATCGTTTATTTGTTTTGCTCCTCCTGCCTCAGCTCATCCATCACTCCTTCTCCTCCTTCTCCTTCTCCTTCTCTCCATCATCTTCCTCCGTCGCAATTTTGGCTCAACGAGCGGCCGGTGTGCCCGCGAGCGCTTAACGCTCTCCCTTGGCCCCTCTCGGCCACAAGGCCTCCACCGAGAAGGCCATATGCAATGTTTGGCGTACAATTCGTAGGTTTAGACACACGGAAGGATGGGAGGATCGGAATTTGTCGATTTGGATGTTTGGCGATGGGAGGAAGTATGATGCGGCACTACTATCAACGTCCTGTAGCTCTGAACGCCCTGAGTCAGCTTGCTCCTAGCCTGCCAGCCTGGTTTTCCGATATCCCCACTTTGCACCGAATGCTGCTCCACAAGATCTTTTCCGGTAGTCGTCGGCAGTTGCATTCTCTCGGGCCCTTCTCTGACCTGCTCCTGTCCGCCTTCAATGCCTCACGCGATCGCGATCGGACGTCGGCCCCGCTGACCCTTTGCTTCATGAAGGCCAGTTGCGGGGCAGTGGCAACGACCGACGCCGCCGCCCTCCTCCGGCAGGTGTCTTGGATTTATGGAAGTGTCCTGGGAGACCTGTTCCGGACACTTCGTCGTTTTGCCTGTTCGCGAATCTCAGAATTTGAACTTGGATTCGTTTTTCATCGATATTCTGAGAGGGTGACGGCGTGCGTGGGGAATTGGACTTGCTGCCCTTTTCTCGCTTTCTTGTCCGCCTGCCCTCTTCTCGTCTTCTTCATGGGACGCTCAATCCTCTCCATCATCATCCTCTTCCTCTTCCTCCTCCCCCTCTTCCTCCTCCTCCTCCTGCTCCTCCTCCTCTCCTTCCTCTTCTTCCTCCCAGTCGTTGTCGTCGTCGTCCTCCTTCTCCTCCTCCTCCTCCTCCTCCTCCTCCTTCTCTCCTCCTCCTCTTCCTCCTCGCCCTTCCGCCCCGCGTGTAGCAAGAAAACAAAGCCCCGGCGCAAGCCGAGTCCATCCTTCCGCGCCTGTGTCGGCACACGCCTCACGCGCTTCGTGCGTGGCCTCTGTTTGGAGCTCCACCAAAGGCCCCAGTGTGCGGTCGCACGTTGCCGCGCTCGTTTCGGCACACCTGTCACTTCCCATTCCTGGCCCCCTGCTATCGTTCGTCCTCGTCATTATCATCCACGTCCCAGCTCTCTTGCTCGCCCCCTCCTTTTTCTATCGTCGGTCCTGCTGATCGCAGCCTGCGTCAGGTCAGATCCTTTTTTCATAACATCTTTGGTGACGGGTTCAGCCTTTTTTCTCGAGCCCCGACAAGAGATATCCGATCCGAGGGATCTGTCTTTCCAGATCTTGGATGTCGGACGGACTTCGGTCGGATGTTCGAGCGCCGTGCTGGAACATTCCTCTGGCATGCGCAACGCTATCTCGAGAGGTGGACCCCCAGATCGGGTGTTTTTTCAGGGATCTGCCCTGTTTGCCCTCCAAACGAACACATGGTGACAAAGAGGTTCGGACCTTTTTTCCCAGGTTGAATTGTATTCGCTGGTTGCGCGGTGAGTCCAGCTTTAAGAGGCTATTCGGCTTGCAGCTCGAGCCTGGCTTGTTTGAGCCCACGGCAGCGCGTGGAACCTGAGCCCGCGGCAGCGGGAGCCGGCTGCTTCCTCGGGGTGGCGCCCCCCGCAGCACCAAGTGGAGCCAGACCAAGCAGGACTGGTGCTGCGCGCACTGGGGCAAGGGGTGCAGCTCCACCGTGGACCTCGTGCAGGACGCGGGCCCAGAGGAGGAGGAGGAGGAGGAGGAGGAGGAGGAGGAGGAGGAGGAGGAGGAGGAGGAGGAGGAGGAGGAGGAGGAGGAGGGAGAGAAAATGGACGAGCGATGATGGTTTTTGCTGAATATTCTGCTAGGGCATTGCATCACTGTGCCTCAACAAGTAGCACGGGGAGCTAGCTGGAATCAGGGCACTACCTGTCTGCAGAAGAAGCTGCCGGACGAATGGGCACGACGTGTGCCTCGCCCCACTCAGAACTTCTGGGAACGGCCGGGGAGCGATACTGGGATAGAAGAGACCGGAATCCACACGCGCTGAAGGGAAACTTGGGGAAATGCAAAAACCCAGCAGCCTAACGACGTCAACCGCCCATAGGGGAGCGAGGAGGGAGGAGGGAGGAGAGAGGAGAGAGGCGGAGGAGGAGTAAGGTGGTGGCGGATGGGGAGGAGGAGGCGGAGGAGGAGGATGAGGATAGATGTGGTTCGATGCTTTTCGGCCTCCTATGGGCCTTCCCTCTCGGTGCGCCCTCGTGGCCACCGCGGGGGCCCCTTCGGAAGACGCTCTTGTGGGGCGAGCAACACCGAGTTGGTCGGTTTTCCCCAACCAGTGCTGGATCCTCGTGGCATTTCCGCTGCGCCGCCCGTCTTCTTTTTGCTCCTCGTCTTCCTCCGCCTCCTCCTCCCCCTTCCCCCCCGCCGCCTCCTCCTCCGCCTCCTCCTCCTCGCCCTCCTCCGCCTCCTCCTCCGCCTCCTCCGCCTCCTCCTTCTCCTCCTCCTTCCACCCCTCCTTCCCTCTTCCTCGCCCTCGTTCCACCGCCGATTTCGGGACGGGCCTCACAAGAGTCCTGCCCCCCACCGCTGGGAGCTCCACCTGCGACCCCTGTGGGTGCGGGCGCGTGCCGCCCTCCCTTCCGCCCACTTCGGCACACCCCTCACTCATGTCGTGCCCCCCGAGGAGGAGGAGGAGGAGGAGGAGGAGGAGGAGGAGGAGGAGGAGGAGGAGGAGGAGGAGGAGGAGGACGACAGGGAAACGATCTGTTTGCCGATATGGCCACCCTCTGGGCAATAAGGAGATTGGAGGGGGGATGGGTAGAGCTTTCGGTCTGCGATTGGCGTCGGATCGGAGTCGCGATCTATCTATATAAAGATGTCGATATCGATCGATCTCCCTATTTAACCATACCTGTGTTTCGATCTAACTACGGGACAGCCGATGGGCAACACCGCAGGACAACCACGTGACAACCGCGGGGCAACCGTAAAGCAGCCACGGGTCCACCACGTGACAACCATTGTAGAATCACAGGCAAACCACGGGACAACCGCAGGACAACCTCGGACCGACCACGGAGCAACCACAGGACAATCACATAACAACCGCTGGACAACAAGGGGACACCTACGGGACAGCCACAGGATAACAACGGGACAATCGTGGGACGACAGCAAAACAGCCACACAAGCAACCATATGACAACCACGGGACAACCGCGGGACAACAGCGGGACAACCGCGGGAGCCACCGCTCGCCCGGGGGGCCAAATCAACTTGATTGCAACCTTCCGTCACGAGGCACGAGTTTGTCTCGCTCTGGCCCTCGCGCAGCTTCGCCTCGCCGGCGCATGCGTCACGCACGTGGCGAATCAAACCCGTTTAATTCGCTCACCGAAGCCGTGACTTCCCGGTTCGGGGGCTCCGTTTCATATTGATCATATCCCCCGATCTCCGATTACGACCGACATGCATCATCGGCGACGACGACCGACGACGGCGACGACGACAACCACGGGACAACCACGGGACAACCACAGGACAGCCAGGGAACATCCGTTGGACAACTGCATAACAGACACGGGGCAGCGCGGGAAAACCACAGGACAGCCACGAGACAACCGCGGGGCAACCGCAATACAGCCACGGGAGAAGCGCGAATAACATCAGAACAACCATGGGACAACTGCGGGGCAACCACGGGACATTCGTGGCACCACCAGGAGCCGCCGCCTGGCGGCCAGGGAGGAACACTCTGATGTCAACTTGCCCTATGCCAGGGTCTGCCTCACCCTCGCGCATTTTCGCCTCGCCCGCACGAACGTCACGAACGACACGCACCGAAACCGACATCGATTTCCCCGTCGGGGGACTCTGTTTCACCTCGATCTTCCCCCCCAACTTACGACTGACTTACGAGGTGGTTGTAATAGGAGAGGAGAAGTGCTGCGAGGACGACGGTCAAGCATGTCCCTCGCTGACCACTGCATCCACGTGGGACTGCAGCAATCAGAGGCCAGAGGAGATGGATCGTGCATGTTCAGAATGCTGTGCGCCTGGTGTGAGGCCGATGCAGTCAGCACACCCTCCCGCGCGTACTCCTGCTCGCTCGGCATCCTTGAGGTCTGGCTGCCTGCCGCGCACCAGCCGAGCGGAAGAGCGAGAGGAAGCTGCATCGGCCATTCCGTCCTGTTTCTCTTCCAAAGTCACGTCCAGCCGCGAGGATGGCGCGAGCCAGTTCGAGTGCGAGGAGGGCCTCATGAACTGGCACAACGGTTGGTCAAACGCGAAGAAGGCGGGGCCTTACGCACGGCGGCTCTCAGCGCGGGCGGGAGAGGTATGCACCCGGCAGCCCTTTTGGAGGAATGCTCCGGCTCAGGGAGCGCAGCTGTACATAGGCATAGTCCGCATCAACCACGCATTTCTGTGATTCTCCACGCCATGAAGCCCTCAACAGCTCACAGGGTAGGTCATGACGATGAGTCGATATCGGAAGGCCGAAGCATTCTTCCATGACGCGGCCCCACAGGTATCTCCACCAGCCCATCCGGACACGATGCCCAGGCGAGTTGCCTTTTTTCAGGCATGTGTAGGAGCAAGCAGTGGACCAAAGCGCTGGGGCAGCTGTCAATTCGAAGCTCAGGCTCAGTTTGAGCAGACCAATGCCAGAGAGAGAAAGAGAGAGAGAGAGCGAAGCGCCGTGCACGTCAGAGGTGCGTTGGCAAACAAGTGAAACACTCAATCATATATGCCTCTGCGGGTCTTTCGATATGAGAGCCTCTTGGCAGTTTACCTGGGCCATATTGTGGATCTTTCTGTGCAATTTTGGAGGCCTTTTGGAGCTCTCTTGGGGCTATCTAGGGGTCCTTGCGGAAGCCTTGAGAGCCCTCTGCGGGTCATTTTGAACGCCATCGGTCAAAGAAGGGGAGATCCCCCGACAGCGCCGCCCCTCTGGAGCCTGCTTGGGGCCCTCGTGGGGTACTCTTGGGGCGCTCTTGGGCGCTCTTGGGGTCGTCTTGATGCCCTTCTGGGCCCTGCTCTTGAGCCATCTTGGAGAGTTCCAACGTCGTTGGGTTTCCTTAGGTTCTGCAGGAGCATCTTGGGGTCCTCTTTGGGGGGCTCCGCGGCGTCTTGTGGCGGTCTTGGGGTCTCTTGAAGGCACCTTGTCAGCATCTTGGGAGGACAACGTGAGCCTTCCTGGACCATCTTTCGCCATCTTGGATGTCATCTTGAGCTATCTGGAGCCATATTGGAGCCTTTTTGGCCCCAAGGCCTCCCACAAATACCTCTGACATGCCAAACTATTTCAGCACTTCTTTTGTTAATGATCTTGGCATTGAACGAATGTGGGTCCTTGATTTAGTCGCTTCGCTCATTCTGCCGGCCCATCTTGCCTCGCCGCCGCGTTGGGGCCTCTTGGGGGCCTCTGGGAGGCAGTTTTGAGGCCTCTCGGGGGCCGTGTTGGGGCCTTTTGGGGCCTCTTGGGGGCCTGTTGGGGGCCTGTTGGGGCTTCTTGGGGTGCCTCTTGGAGGCCCCGTGGGGCCTCTTAGGGGGCCTCTTGGGGACCTCTTGGGGCCTCTTGGGGGCCTCGTGGGGCTGAAGGCTGGACTTTGCGGTTCCTGGTCCCCGTCTTGGGCTCTTCTTGGGGCCGTTTTGGGGCTCTTTTGGGCCATCTTGGGCGCTTCTTCGGCTGTCTTGGGCCATCTCGGGCCGTCTTGGGGCCCTCTTGGAGGCTTCTTGGGCCGTCTTGGGGCGGTCTTGGGGCCCTCTTGGGCCGTCTTGGAGCGTTGGAAAGCCAAAAAGGCGAAAATACCAACATCTGTCAAAAACTATCGTAAAATTAACGATTTTGGCCTCTCGGGGCCCTCTTGGGGCTCTCTTGGTGGTCTTGGCATTGAGCGAAGGTGGGTCCTTTATCAGGGCTGCCTTTCTTGAGCCTGAAAAGTAGCCTTTGGGTCTCCCTTGAGGATCTTTTGGGCCGTCCTGAAATCATCTTTAGGTCTCAAGAGTCCAACGGAATATAGATTTTCTTAGGGTTTTGGGCGGATTTGGGCCTCTCGTGGGTGTCCTTGTGAGCTTTCGTGCCATTTGAGCCGTTTTGGGGAGGGGGGGGTCCTTGGGGTCTCTTGGAGGCATCTTGGCTTCCATCTTGAGTCGTCTTGGGATCTCTTGAGCCATCTCGGAGGCCATCTTGGTCTGTGAGGCCATCTTGGAGCCATCTCAAGACACCTTGGCGCGGGGCGGCCGTCCAGGCCCAGGGTATGGGGGTAAGGGAAGGGGTCAAGCCCCCCCCCCCAAGGACTGCCGTCTCGCTCACTGCAACCCGGCCTCCCATCACATGAGTAGCACTCGAATCTCAGCACGGGCAGGGGCCGCTGTCGATCATGATCGGGATCGGAGGTGGACAGAACCCCCAATAGTGACACGTCGATTAGTGAATTGTCCGTTTTCGGTTCTCGATGGGGCGCCGTGGCCGTTATTTTCCAGGCTTGCGCCCGCCAGGTTTGGGCCTCAGGTCGTTTTCACTAAACCACGTTTTACTAAAGGGGGGTCTGTCCAACCCCGACGGGAACCGCTGCAGACGCCAGCCAGGTGCGCGACGCCCGCGAGGTGCGCCGCGCGTGCTACAGGGCAGCCCCCGTCGTCCCTCTCAAGCAGCAGTGCAAGGTGATCGCGGGGCTGCCGCGCAGGAGCGCGGCCGGAGCATGTACTCAGCCTCCTCCTCCTGCTCCTCCTCCTCCTCCTCCTCCTCCTCCTCCTCCGCCTCCGCCTCCTCCTCCGCCTCCGCCTCCTCCTCCGCCTCCGCCTCCGCCTCCGCCTCCTCCTCCTCCTCCTCCTCCTTCTCCTCCTCCTCCTCCTCGTTGGCCAGGGACCGTTGCGCCAAGACAGAGGCACCCGCTGCGGAAGCGCGGCCGTCCTGAGCTGCACTGGGCTCAGCGTGAGTACAAGTTCGCGCCTTGCTTCGTCTTCGCGTCGGCGCATCTGAGGCCCGCCGAAGCGCAGGGCGAGTGCAGCTCTCAAGCTGTGTATACGTTTCTGCCCAAGCGTCGTGCCATAGGCTGGCGCATGGCTTCTGTCTGTATTGCTTTTTGACAGGGATGATGGGCCTGCGCGCTGCAGGACATATGCTGGCCCCCCTTCCGTCCTAGCCCAATTACCCTGTGACGTACCCAACCCATTTGTATCATGGGAAACGAGGAGTTGGCCGAAACTTGCACGGACAATCAAATTGCAGGATCCGTTGTTTGATATGTAAGCTACTTGGGACAAGCTCAGCAGCCCTCGAAAGTGGCGACAGTTTCACAGATCGCAGCCCCCAGCAGCCCTCGAAACGCAGCGACGAGCGAGGTAAGAACGTGGCGACAGTTTCACAGATCGCAGCCCCCCAGGGATGGCGAGGTCCCATTTGAATCCGCCGTGGGTACCCACTGTGCTGGGCCCCCCAGCAGGCCTCGAAAGTGGCGACAGTTTCACAGATCGCAGCCCCCCAGGGATGGCGAGGTCCCATTTGAATCCGCCGTGGGCACCCACTGTGCTGGGCCCCCCAGCAGGCCTCGAAAGTGGCGACAGTTTCACAGATCGCAGCCCCCCAGGGATGGCGAGGTCTAATTTGAATCCGCCCGTGGGTACCCACTGTGCTGGGCCCCCCAGCAGGCCTCGAAAGTGGCGACAGTTTCACAGATCGCAGCCCCCCAGGGATGGCGAGGTCCCATTTGAATCCGCCGTGGGTACCCACTGTGCTGGGCCCCCCAGCAGGCCTCGAAAGTGGCGACAGTTTCACAGATCGCAGCCCCCCAGGGATGGCGAGGTCCCATTTGAATCCGCCGCGGGTGCACACTGTGCTGGGCCCCCCAGCAGGCCTCGAAAGTGGCGACAGTTTCACAGATCGCAGCCCCCCAGGGATGGCGAGGTCCCATTTGAATCCGCCGCGGGTGCACACTGTGCTGGGCCCCCCAGCAGGCCTCGAAAGTGGCGACAGTTTCACAGATCGCAGCCCCCCAGGGATGGCGAGGTCCCATTTGAATCCGCCGCGGGTGCACACTGTGCTGGGCCCCCCAGCAGGCCTCGAAAGTGGCGACAGTTTCACAGATCGCAGCCCCCCAGGGATGGCGAGGTCCCATTTGAATCCGCCGCGGGTGCACACTGTGCTGGGCCCCCCAGCAGGCCTCGAAAGTGGCGACAGTTTCACAGATCGCAGCCCCCCAGGGATGGCGAGGTCCCATTTGAATCCGCCCGTGGTGCCACTGTGCTGGGCCCCCCAGCAGGCCTCGAAAGTGGCGACAGTTTCACAGATCGCAGCCCCCCAGCTGGCACGCAGCGACGAGCGAGGCAAAAGGCAAGGGCGAAGAGAGGGGCGGGAAGGCGCGAGCAGTGCTCTATTCAAAACGAGAACCCAACGCAGGAGGGTTGGGAAAAACAAAGCCATGTGATCACTTGGTGCCCGCGCATGATCCACACTCTTGCCGCAACGTGCAACTTGTATCGTTCCCAACCATCCTGTGGTGTTGGGTCCTCGTTTTGAAGAGACGGTGCCCGCGTCCTCTCCTCTCCTCCTCTCCTCCTCTCCTCCTCCTCCCCCTCCTCCTCTCCTCCCTCCTCCCTCTCCTCCTCTCTGCGTTTCACCCACCCATTACAGCGCTTCGTGGCTCCATAGGGAGCTCCACCGAAGGCCCCAGTGGGGGTGTTCGCATGCGGTTCCCCCACCCAGGGCAGCGTTTCGTGGCCCCATAGGGAGCTCCACCGAAGGCCCCAGTGGGGGTGTTCGCATGCGGTTCCCCCACCCAGGGCAGCGTTTCGTGGCCCCATAGGGAGCTCCACCGAAGGCCCCAGTGGGGGTGTTCGCATGCGGTTCCCCCACCCAGGGCAGCGTTTCGTGGCCCCATAGGGAGCTCCACCGAAGGCCCCAGTGGGGGTGTTCGCATGCGGTTCCCCCACCCAGGGCAGCGTTTCGTAGCCCCATAGGGAGCTCCACCGAAGGCCCCAGTGGGGGTGTTCGCATGCGGTTCCCCACCCAGGGCAGCGTTTCGTGGCCCCATAGGGAGCTCCACCGAAGGCCCCAGTGGGGGTGTTCGCATGCGGTTCCCCCACCCAGGGCAGCGTTTCGTGGCCCCATAGGGAGCTCCACCGAAGGCCCCAGTGGGGGTGTTCGCATGCGGTTCCCCCACCCAGGGCAGCGTTTCGTGGCCCCATAGGGAGCTCCACCGAAGGCCCCAGTGGGGGTGTTCGCATGCGGTTCCCCCACCCAGGGCAGCGTTTCGTGGCCCCATAGGGAGCTCCACCGAAGGCCCCAGTGGGGGTGTTCGCATGCGGTTCCCCCACCCAGGGCAGCGTTTCGTGGCCCCATAGGGAGCTCCACCGAAGGCCCCAGTGGGGGTGTTCGCATGCGGTTCCCCCACCCAGGGCAGCGTTTCGTAGCCCCATAGGGAGCTCCACCGAAGGCCCCAGTGGGGGTGTTCGCATGCGGTTCCCCCACCCAGGGCAGCGTTTCGTGGCCCCATAGGGAGCTCCACCGAAGGCCCCAGTGGGGGTGTTCGCATGCGGTTCCCCCACCCAGGGCAGCGCTTCGTAGCCCCATAGGGAGCTCCACCGAAGGCCCCAGTGGGGGTGTTCGCATGCGGTTCCCCCACCCAGGGCAGCGTTTCGTGGCCCCATAGGGAGCTCCACCGAAGGCCCCAGTGGGGGTGTTCGCATGCGGTTCCCCCACCCAGGGCAGCGTTTCGTAGCCCCATAGGGAGCTCCACCGAAGGCCCCAGTGGGGGTGTTCGCATGCGGTTCCCCCACCCAGGGCAGCGTTTCGTGGCCCCATAGGGAGCTCCACCGAAGGCCCCAGTGGGGGTGTTCGCATGCGGTTCCCCCACCCAGGGCAGCGTTTCGTAGCCCCATAGGGAGCTCCACCGAAGGCCCCAGTGGGGGTGTTCGCATGCGGTTCCCCCACCCAGGGCAGCGTTTCGTGGCCCCATAGGGAGCTCCACCGAAGGCCCCAGTGGGGGTGTTCGCATGCGGTTCCCCCACCCAGGGCAGCGTTTCGTAGCCCCATAGGGAGCTCCACCGAAGGCCCCAGTGGGGGTGTTCGCATGCGGTTCCCCCACCCAGGGCAGCGTTTCGTAGCCCCATAGGGAGCTCCACCGAAGGCCCCAGTGGGGGTGTTCGCATGCGGTTCCCCCACCCAGGGCAGCGTTTCGTGGCCCCATAGGGAGCTCCACCGAAGGCCCCAGTGGGGGTGTTCGCATGCGGTTCCCCCACCCAGGGCAGCGTTTCGTGGCCCCATAGGGAGCTCCACCGAAGGCCCCAGTGGGGGTGTTCGCATGCGGTTCCCCCACCCAGGGCAGCGTTTCGTAGCCCCATAGGGAGCTCCACCGAAGGCCCCAGTGGGGGTGTTCGCATGCGGTTCCCCCACCCAGGGCAGCGTTTCGTGGCCCCATAGGGAGCTCCACCGAAGGCCCCAGTGGGGGTGTTCGCATGCGGTTCCCCCACCCAGGGCAGCGTTTCGTAGCCCCATAGGGAGCTCCACCGAAGGCCCGCCCCGGTGGCGCAGTCCGCATGCGGTTCCCCCATCCAAGGCAGCGCTTCGTGGCCCCATATGGAGCCCCACCGAAAGCGGCACCCACAACGCGTTACCAACAATTGCTTATGGTTGGGTCTTTCGCCAGGATAATTTTTTGAAAAGGGATGGTTGGTTTGGGGGTGTTGGCGCTACACATAGCACGCAATGTGCCGGCCCCCCGCCGTCCCTTTCAAAACCAATGCAGTGTGTCGTGGTGTGGCCGCGCGTGATCCAGATTTTGGTGCAAAGTGCACTTCGTTTTGTTTTTTGCAAGGCGTGGTGTGGGGGGTGTCGTCATGGTTTCGGCTTTGTCGCCGGTCGGGTTGGACAGGGGGTGTATATGTGATAAGTAGCAGTGATCAAGCTAATCGCAGCCGCAAGCCGTGTCGCTCACTTCTGCCCGCCCTCCCACCACATAGGCAATATCTGAGCCTGGGGCCCCGATCCCACTGAGTTCATGAGTCCCGTCGGAAGCGCAGTGCCGAGGATTCATTGGAGTTCGAAGCACCAGCACCAATTCACAGCTCGCTCTTCCTTGAAGCCGCTTGTTCAGACAGAATGCGGAATCAGTTTTGTTGTTCTTTGTATTTTCGGGTCTACGTTTAAGGTTGTCGGTTTTGGGGCTCTGAGAACGGAGGCTTCAGTTTGTTTTTGTATAGTTTTATCATTGGTTTTCCAGTCTTCCAAAGACTTCCAGAAGCTTCGGAGGGCTCAGGGGACCTCGGAGCATTCGATGATCTAACGCGCCTGAGTGCCCCCGCGGGGGCCAGCAGATTCCAGAGGGACCCTCCCCCGAAAGACAAGACAACGGCCCATTCACATGTCGCTGCCGATAGCGGGCGCTGCATGTGCGTGGGGCTTGGACGAGGTTAAATCCGTTGCAAAGCGTTTCGGAACGCTCTCAGAGCGTTCCGGAACGCTCTGAGAAGGCCGCGGCGCCCGAGACCTTCCTCAGATCCGCTGGACCTCAGAGACTCTCGATTCATCCTCGCCCGATGGTATCCTCGTCTTGGCCTCGTCTTGTGGGGGAGGGGGTGCTCATCCTCGTGCACAGCTGTGTGCTCTGGAGCTCGAACCTTTTTGTCCCGCTCCAGTCCTGGGTGCCATCCCCTGGCCTCCCCTGGCGTTCCCTGGCCCTGGCCCCCCACCTCCAGGGGCTCGGATGGCCCGATTTTCGTCGTCGCCGTCGTCGCGCCGTCGCCTCGTCGTGGCCTCCCCTCGTCACCCCCGGCCCTGGCCTCCCCGGCCCTCCTGGCCTCCCTGGGGCTCCCCTGGCCTCCCGGGCTTCCCTGGCCTCCCTGGCCTCCCCTGGCCTTCTTTGGCCTCCCCGCCCCCCGCCCCCCCCTCCGGTCGTCGTGGCTTTTCCTGGCTCCCCCCCGCCCCGGGCGCCCTGGCCCCTCCTCCGCCGCTCCCTCGTGCGGGAGGCGGGGCACGCGGGCCACATGTGGAGGAGGGGCGGAGACGAAGCCCTTCCCGAAGGGGAGGTGGCGGGTTGAGAGGGGAAACGCCTCAGACCGCCCCAGTCACGGAGAGCTGGTTGGATCCTAGCTCATGCCACGCCGTACCAAGTCATGGCACGGAGCGGTACTGCGGCATTCGGTTGCCAATGTGGACCTGGGCGGACCATGCGCGGCTCCACACTGCACCACGATTCGGCGCCACGCCGCACTTGCGTCACCAATTCGGATCTCGAACAGCCTGTAGTCATCTTGGCCCACTAGATTCGGCCACACCATCTTCTTTCAGCGCCCTCCTGTGCTGCCTACAGGTTCGCTTCAAGTCCTGGGGGACTAGCATTGATGACGAAGGGCTGCACTGATTTCTTGATCAACTACCACGGCCCGTTGGGCTCTGTGCAGAGGCAGCCGTCGCGTTGGTCGGCTGATACGTGTTATGCGACACTGAGGGCGCATCTCCAGGTTCTGGCGTCTCGTCCTAATCCCGAGCACATCCTCCGAATTCGAGGTGCTGGCATCAGCAAGATGGGGTTCCAGTCGGAACATCTGTTGCGAAGCAGCTTTGCCGTGTACGGTGAGGTGGTGCGCGTGATGGTCGCATATGTAAAGACGAGGTCACGCGAAGAAGCGCACCTGTCCGTGGGAGTTCGCCCTGGGTCGCTGGCCTTTGTCTGGATGGCCGATGCCGAGTGTGTCGCGCGCGTGCTCGCAGCCAGCAGCCGGCACGAGATTGCGGGCCACGCCGTCTACGTCGACCTCTTCCAGCCCAGCATGCTCCCGCGGACCGACGCCGGCGCTCCCGGCAGCCCCCGGGGGGGCGCCCCCGACTGCCCCGCAGCTCTGCCGGGCTCCGCGCGCGGCGCCGCCGGCCTCGCTGCGGGCGGGGCTCCGCCCGCAGCCTCCCTCGGGCCGCCGAGCCCGGCGCCGCCGGCGCCCCGGACCGGGGGCGAGCAGGCGAGCGGTGCGGATGCAGGCGGCGTGCCGCCGCCGCCGGGGCTCTCCCGGGCCGAGGCATCCACCGTCTGCCCCGCCGCCGCGCTCTGCGCGCCGAGCAGGTCCAGCGCCGGCACCCTCGACCTCCCGGCAGCTTCGCCGGCGCCGTCCCCCGGCCAGGGCCAAGGCTGCGGCATCAGCCGCTGGGCCTTCGGAGAGCCGCTGGTCAAGGACTGCGTCCAGGCCGCGACGAGGATGCAGGGCGCCGCAGGCCGCTACTCCAACATCCTGGGCGCCCTCGAGAACAGGCAGCAGGCCAGTCTTCTCGAGCGCTCGCCAGCCGTGCGGGCCCCACCTGCTCCAGCCACGCGTGCTGCATCCAGGCTGACCGCTATGTGGGCGGGCATCGGCCATGACGCACTCACGCCAGCGTACATCCTCCCCCGACGCCGTGATGCAGCAGATGTGCCGCGCTGCGACCTGAGTTCTTGTTGCAGAGCGGACCTCTTGGAGGAGGACGCGGCGCTGCAGGGAGGCTGCATGGAGAGGCCCTGCACCGTGGAGCGGCCACTGGAATCGGCCCAGAGGGTTCCTGCAGTCTTCGCGCCAGCCCCCGTCGTCGCGATCGCCACCGCTTCTGCGCATGACGACACGCACTCCGTGGGCGTCTCGCCTGGCTGCGCCAGCAGGGGGCAAGCAGCGCAGGCGTCTGGCGATCTGGTCAAGGTCGACGACGTGCCTGGCCACGACGCGGACGGATCGTTATCCATGCCTGGCACCATCGGAAGCCAAATGCAAGCGCTGCACACAGAGGACCCCCGATGCGTGCTGGTTGCCCGGAGATGCAACACCCTGGGATTCGAGTCTGTGGAGATGCTGACCTCGCATTTCTCACAGTTTGGAAGGGTCAGTAAGGTGCTGGTCGCGCATTCGAAGGTAAAGCGGCGCTGCGGCCATGGCGCTGCGCCCCAGAAGCGGATCCGCCCTGGGAACATCGCGTTCATTGTCATGGCAGACGCTGTCAGCACCTCACGCATTTGGCAGGAAGGCGTGGAACAGATTGTGGCAGGGAGGTTGATCGTCATTGAGCCCTTCGGATGCGGTGCCTTCAAGTCGCGCTTGAGGAGTGGTTCGCTCCCTGCAGATGCCACCCGTATCGGAGAGCCAAGCAAGTAGCCTGGAGAAAGGTCAGACTCGCGTAATTCTGCAGGCTCGGTGTCTTGCAGCACACGCCCAAGCGCTCTTGCCAGGTACAGGGCGGCCAGCTCCGCTTGGCGGCGCCGCCACCGCGCCGCCACCCGTGGCTTGGTGGCTGGACGACCCTTTCCTGCCTGATCACTCGTCTTGCGGCGTCAGTTGTCGCGAGCACATCTGGTCCCTGGAAAATGGTGGCCTTCGGCCCATCCCGCTACTGTGACTAGGTGGACAACGGGCCTCCACCAGGTCTGTCGGGAGGCCTCTATGGGGCTTCTTGGAGGCCTCTTAGGGGGTCTCGTGGTTTTTTTTTTGAGGTCTCTAGGGGCCTTCTTGGGGGCATCTGGGGGTTCTCTGGGGGCCTCTTGGGCACCTTCTTGGGGCCTCCTCGTGGTCTCAGGGGTCATCTGGGCGTGGATGGCTCAAAATGTCGGTTCGATTTCTCCCTTCTAGGCTCCTCTTGGGGCCGTCTTGGGAGCCTCTTGGGTCCTTCTCGTAGACCGTCCTGGACGTTAAACATGTTAGGTACATCGTGTGTGTTTTTGAATGATTTTAACCGTGCGGACCTCAGGTCGTGCCCTTGGGACAGTCGTCGAGCACGTTGGTAGTTTGGACTGCGGACCACGCTCCCGATGCCTCTGGACAGTCATGCGAGAAGCCCCGAGAGCGCCCGTGACTTCGGGGTCTGGGGCTCCTACGAGCGTTCACAACACGCAGTAGTGAGGATTCGAAGAGGACCAGGGGCGCCTTTTTCAGTGCCTCGCGGCACTGTGGCGGATTCTGCACGCGGGCGGTGTACAGTTCTCCGGTTGATGAGTCATCACGGTGAAAAGTTCGCGTCGGCATAACATTCGTTATGTGCAATGAAACCAGCGGGTACGAATCGTCCTCCAAGAATGGCGTCATTCGGTGTTCATGGACTAGCCTCTGTTGCGACTCGTGGATCTTTTTCTGCCTGCGGCTCGTCCACCGTGTGCGCCTGTTTCATAGCCCAAGCATGTGGGCACCGACTCAGGGCCTCCCCGTTGCCAGCTTCATTTGGCCCCTTCTCTATTGCTGCTCCTGGGACCCCCCCGTCCCCTTCGGCCTTCTCTCTCCTTCTGAGCGAGCCCGTCGCCTGCCTCCATGGGGGCACGGGCGCGGGCACACTTGCCCGCAACTAGGGGAACGAACAATGACATAACCATACAAACTCGGAGGTCTGCGCGGATTTCTCGGATCCGCGCTGGACCCCCCCTGGCGGCGCCTCCGGCGCCGCCCCTGGCGCGCTCCGCGGGCTGGGGAGGGGGTTCCAGCGCCGATCGGAGAACTCCGCGCGGACCACCGAGTGTTTGTGTTTATGTCGTCCTTCGTTCCCACAGCAGCGCTGCTCGCATTCGCACTCGCACTCGCTCAGTTATGCCAGCGTTCTGGCCGTACGTTGACACAGTTTGGTGGTCTTGCGGGATCTCCCGCAGAGCGCATGGGGCCCGCCCAGCATGCCGCTCCGCCGACCTCCGTCCTGCTCCTCCGTCCTCCTCCTGCCGGTCCCTCCTGCTCCTCCCTCCTCCTCCTCCCTCCTCCCTCCTCCCCTCCTCCCTCCTCCCTCCTCCTCCTCCCTCCTCCTCCTCCCTCCTCCCTCCTCCCTCCTCCCTCCTCCCTCCCCTCCTCCCCTCGAGCTTGTGAGCCTGTGCCCCCCCCGGCTGATGGGGTATGGCCCCACTTCCGAGGACGGCCGTACCGTACCCTCCTCCTCCTCCTCCTGCTCCTCCTCCTCCCCTTCTCCTCCTGCTCCTCCTCCTCCTCCTCCTCCTCCTCCTCCTCCTCCTCCTCCTTCCTTCTACTCCCCCCTCCTCCTGCTCCTCCTCCTCCTCCTCCTCCTCCTCTTCCTCCTCCTCCTCCTCCTCCCGACGAGGGAGCTCGCGTTGAAAGTCCTGGGCCAGCCCGAGCAGGCCCACTAGGGGCTTCCAGCTCTTGGGGCTCACCGGGGGGATGTTTTTAGAGGGCTTTTGAGCTTTCTTGGGGCCCTTCTGGGCACCTCTGGGGGCTCAATATGGGGCCCTGGGTGGGCCGCATGGAAGCCTCGACTGCTGAGCGGAAGCGAGAACCCCGATCAAGCAACCATCATGAAGCACTATGTTCTTTCGGACGGTTTGGGCCTCTCGGGAGCATCCTTCGTAGGCTTCGTGGCCACCTCGAGCCACGTGGGAGATGTCTAGGGGCCTCTTGGGGAGCCGTCTTGGCCCAATATGGGCGAGCTTGTATACATGTAATGGGGGAACAGGCCAAGGGGCCCGAGGGCCACGACCTCTGCGTCAAATGGGGGGGCTGGGGGCGGGGTCCACCACTCCCCAAAGCACCCCAGAGAGCGGTCCGACGGGCGTCACGGCGCACAAGACGGCCTCCAGGGGTGTCCGATGGCTCGCGAGGCGTCTCGAACGGCCCCTGAGGCGTCCAAGACGCTGTCCAAGATGTCCCCCAAGAGGGCCCCGACAAGCAAACATCGTTTTATTCCATTTGTGCAATGTACATGTGATTTTGGTTCTCGTACCGTCCTTGACGATCTCAGAGGCCCCCAATATCGCTCCAAGACGGCCCAAAAAGTTTCCAAGAGGGCCCCAAGACGGCCCAAGAGGATATCAAGACAGTCCAATAGGCGCCCAAGATGGGGATTTCCAATTGAAATTTCGAGCATCCCGCCTCGAGAGGACCCCCGAGGCCCCCAAGAGGCCCCCCCAGAGCCCCCCTGCGAGAGGCCTCTGGTCCACGCTCCTGGGGCGCCGCCTGATCGGCACAGGCCAGGCTAGAAACCAATAGCGCGAAACACGCGTGTGTTTCATGTTCATGTGAGATTGGATGTATCCATGCATGTGTGCAGACATACGCACGCACATACAGACACTCCATCCAGTTGCTGGCGGCAAATCCCGCCACGTGCGAGCGCAACAGCTTGGGTGGCGACAGCTCAACTAATAAAGATGAAGATGATGAGAAGCATGCTGATGCTGATGATGCTGCTGATGATGCTGATGATGACGATGATGATGATGCAGCTGCTGACGATGATAATACTGTTGTTGATGATGATGATAGGGATGAAGCCGAGGATGATGATGATGATGATGATGATGCAGATGCTGATGCTGCTGATGATGATGCTGCTGATGCTGATGCTGATGATGATGAGGATGGTGATGAGGATGGTGATGATGAGGATGATGATGCTCAGGATGATGATGATGATGATGATGATGATGATGATGATGATGCTGATGATGATGATGATGATGATGAGGATGATGATGATGATGATGATGATGATGATGATGATGACGATAATGATGATGATGATTATGCTGATGATGACGATGCTGAGGCTGAAACTGATTATGGTGATGCTGATGATACTGCTGTTGCTACTGATGATGCTGATGGCGATGCTGATGCTGATGATGCTGATGCTGATGCTGCTGCTGATGATGACAATGACGATGCTGATGATGATGATGCTGATGATGCTGATGACGATGATGCTGATGCTGATGATGCTGATGATGCTGATGATGCTGATGATGCTGTTGTTGATGATGATGATGACGATGATGATGATGATGATGATGATGATGATGATGATGTTGTTGTTGTTGTTGATGATGATGATGATGATGATCATGATGCAGCTGCGGCTGCTGCTGCTGATGATGATGGCGATGATGATGATGCTGCTGATGATGCTGATAACGATGGTGATGCTGATGCCGATGATGCTGATGATGGCGATGATGATGCTGATGCTGATGATGATGATCACGTCGATTATGATGAGGAGGATGATGAGGGTGATGATGATGTTGATGATGCTGCTGACGATGATGATGCTGCTGATGATGATGATGGCGATGATGGTGCTGATGCTGCTGCTGCGGCTGATGATGCTGATGTTGATGATGCTGCTGATGCTGCTGCTGATGACGATGATGATGATGATGATGATGATGATGCTTACGATGATGATGACGATGCTGATGATGATGATGCTGCTGCTGATGATGATGATGATCATGCTGCTGCTGACGATGCTGCTGATGATGCTGATGATGGTGGTGACGATGATGATGCTGATGACGATCTTGATGCTGCTGATGATGATGATGATGATGATGCTTCTGATGATGCGGCTTCTGATGATGATGACGATGATGACGATGATACTGATGATGCTGATGATGATGATGATGATGATGAGGAGGTTAATGATGATCATGCTCATCGTGGTTAGTATGATTAGGCTCCTGCTGCTGCTGCTGCTGATGATGATGATGATGATGATTACCATGCTGCTGCTGATGATGATGCTGCTGATGATGATGACGATGCTGCTGCTGATGATGATGCTGATGATACTGATGACGACGGTGATGATGCTGATGCTGCTGATGATGATGCTGGTGATGCTGCTGCTGATGATGATGATGATGATGATGTTGATGTTAGTGATGATGATGATGCTGATGATGTTGATGATGCTGATTATGACGATGATGATCATGATGATGGCGATGCTGATGACGATGATGATGACGATGATGCATATGATGATTCTGATTATAATGATCATGACGATTCTGATTTTGATTATGATGATGATGATGATGATGATGATGATGATGGTGATGATGATGATGATGATGATGATGTTGATGACGATGATGATGATGATGATGCTGATGATACTGATGCTGCTTCTGCTGCTGATGATGATGATGATGATGATGAGGATGATGATGCTGATGATGATGATGATGATGATGATGATGATGATGATGATGATGATGATGATGATGATGATGATGATGATGATGATGATGATGATGATGATGATGATGATGATGATGATGATGATGATGATGATGATGATGATGATGATGATGATGATGATGATGATGGTGGTGGTGGTGGTGGTGGTGATGATGATGGTGGTGAAGATGCAGCCTGCTGGGGTTTCTTGGGAACCCTCTGGGGAGCCTCTTGGAGGCAGTTCTGATGCATCGTTTGTGCCTCCTGGGGGCCTCTTAGGGTCCTCTTTGGCGCCTGCTGGCGCTCTCGGGGCTCCCCTTGGGGCGGAAGGTTCGACATCTCAGTTCGTGTTTCCCGTCTTGGTGCCCTCTGTAGCCATCTTGGGCGCCCATTGGGCCCTCTTGGGGCCCTCTTTTGCCGTCTTGGGGCACTCTTGGGGGCCCCTTGTCCCGTCTTGGGCCGACCTTGGGTGGTTCTTGGGCTGTCTTGGACGCTTCGAAAGCCCAAACTGCGAATAGGCAAGACAAATAAGTGTTCTACAGGATTGTGGCGATGTTGCCCTCTCAGGGCCCTCTTGGCAGTGCTCTTGGGCCGTCTTGGAGCCATCTGTGGCCATCTTGGACCTATCTTGAGTCATCTTGGCGGCCTTGGTGGCCTTCCTGGGCCGTCTTGGTGGCCTTGGGAGCCTCGAGGGAGGCGTCATTACCGTCCAGGGAACATGGGAAGAGGGGGCGATGCATGGGAGGGGATGCTCTGAGAGGGGGGGGCCCGCCGAAGACTACAGAAACCCTGCCTGACAGCACTTGGTATTCTAGCACGCCTCAACGTGCCAGTGGGCACGGTGGCGGACATATGAGTAATCCGTATTAAGATTAGCAGCATAAACAGAACTGGCGATTGGGTCTCCTGGCCCAGGGGTGGCCCACTTTTCTAATACCCCCCTCCGCAACCCACTTTCCCCAGGTGTCAGAGAGCACTTTCACAGAGCTTTGGATGTTACTTCGGCTTCAAGAGACGTGCAAGATGGCTCAGGAGGACGAAGGCAGGAGGTTTTCAGCGTCGAAGGTTTCTCGGTCCCAGGCGAGTGCGAGGAGACGCAGGATTGGGAGGGGGAGGACGAGCAGGAACAGAAGGATGGGGAGAAGGCGGTGTTGCTTGACCACCCTCTGTGGCCGCCCTTCACAGCGCCCGGCATTCCCTGCCGATCCTACAGACAGCATCTTCGGAGTCGATAAGAGCACGAGCGCGCGCGCGTACCGCCCGCGTGGGGATGCCACCGTGACTGGGGACGGGCGAGGACGAGCTCGTCGCCCCCCCCATCCGCGCCCCCCCCCACCAGATACGATTCTTAACCTCCTCCTAGGAGGAGGGAACAAGGGTAGAGGGACTGGCAATCACTTTATGCGCCTTCTCACCCCTGGCAAGCGGGGGGCGGCGGATTGCTTCCGTTGCGAGCGTCTCTTCCCCACATTCTCTTCCTGTCTCACAGCTACTGTCCTTCCGAGTACACAATGTCGTGCGAGACTCTTCAAGCCCGGCGCCTGCCTCCCAGGGGCACGGGCGAGGGGCACCCCATCAACGCTATTTTCCTGCTCGCGCTCGCACCAACCCATGCTACTTGAGCAGTCTGGCGATGCGTTGACACACTCTGGTGGTCTCGCGTGACCCCGCAGAGGCCCGCCCAGCATGCCGCTCTGCGGCAAGACTGCTCGGCGCCCGCAGGGCATCAGTCTTTGCCGCCGTTGTTGGCCAGATAGGCCAGGAGCGCATGTCTAGCTTGGTGCGCGCTGGCTGCCCCGTCCGAGGGCACCTAGGTGTCGGGCAGAGCCGGGAAGTTCCGCGTGCGCGGACGCAGTTGTGCGCCTGCGAGCTTGCAGACGCGCATCTGCAGCTCTCAGCGCTGTTCGTCTGACGTGGTCGACGTTAGCTATCCCGTTTTACTCTTCGGCGCACTCCGAGCGACCTTCTTCATCTGGCAGTTGACACGCTATGCCCTGGTTCAGCGGCGATAGTATGTGAATAAGTTCAAGGCTTTGCGAATTCGAACAGCAGCTAGTCCTTCTGAGCAGTGCCTCGGTGCACTGGTCCCATGTCCAGCTGTCGTTCGGCTTACATCGTGCTCTGGGCAACTGGATTCGTGGTTTCATGCCCCAGCGCCGTCCAAGATAGAGACAAAAACAGATCCCGGGTAACCGCGTGCGGCACCCTTTTGCAACTCACGGCACGGCGCACGCCTGGTTTCTTCTGTTGGGGTGTATCGGGCGGGAGGGAAGGAAATGGCAATTACCCCGCAAACAAGCCCGAGCAGCATCCGCGAGGACACCAGCCAGTTCCCACCGCCAGGGAACATCTGCTTCTGGTCTACAGCGCGGGACGACGGCACGGGGCCATGACATGGCACCGCGGCACGGCAGGGTACGGCAGGGCACGCCTTGCCGATGGGAATGACAAGTTGTGAGCACGACGCGACACTGCACGGACGTATCGGTACGGCACCACGGTAAGTGAGAGCACGGCTTACACGGCATTCGCCGTCGGCGTACGTACGAGTTGGGAGCACGACATTTCTCGGCACGGAGTTTTGTTTGCTTCACCGACAGGTAGCAGCATACATTTCCAGCGTGGTCCCGGCTAACGTTTGTAATACGACCCATGAGGTGCAGGGCAATGCAGAGCAATGCAAAGCAATTTGGAGCAGTTCAGGGCAACGTACACCAGTGCAAGATCAACCGACGCAGACCCTAAGCAGGTAGCAATGCCGAAACGAAGTGGATATTCTACACTACTGTACGTGCTGTGCTCTACTCTACTCCACTCCACTCCGCTCTACTCTACTCGAATCGACTCTACTCTACTCTACTCTACGCTACTCAAGTTCTATTTGTTTCTACTCTACCCTACCCTACTCTATTATATTCCACTCCACTCAGATCGCTGTCTTTGATTTCCTGGCCGGCTATGCCAGAGCTCACAGCTAAGTTGCTCAGTTCAGGTTGAGTGACCTAGGTTTTCTACCCAAGTTGCATGTCTGGTTTGCCTGTTCTTCATCATAACGTTGCACAGCAGCTCTGGCATAATAAGGCATTGCGTCGAAGACGACGCGTCTTCACTCGCATGTGCTTGGCATTTGCGATTCAGCACACCAGCCAATTGACGGGGGAAGACAACGTCCCCCAAACCAATAGTTGAGGTTCTTCTGTGGGTCGTTGAGCTTCACCTGGGCCTCCTCCCCCCTTGCCCCCCCACAATCTTGGCATATTCCTACAGTCGCTGCTCCTCCTCGTCTCCTTCCTCTGCCCCCCTGTTTTCCTGCTCCTGCTCGCCGTCCCTGAGCTTCTTCCCACGCCTCCCCCTCCCTTCCCCGTAGCAGAGGCGTACTGCTGCCAACACGCCTCCAAGGAGATCCAGGCGCAGTTGCGCGACGGCGACGGGTGCCTCCTTCCCCCTTCCATCTCCTCTGCCGTCTCTACCCTCATTCCCTTCATCCAGTGCCCCTTCTCTTTCTGATGCTCTTCTTCGTAGTCGCCCTTCCCTCCCGTTTTCTCTCATCTTCCTCCCTGCCATCCTCTCTCCTTCCCCCCTTCCCTTCTCCCTGCCCTTCCCTGACCGTGCCACACGCTCCTCGCTTTGCCATTGCCTTGCCCTCCCCCTCTTTCCTTTTCCATCTCCCCGTGCTCCTTCATACGTCAAGGTGCACTTCAGGCTGGTTGTGAGAAGTCTTGCTTCGAATGGGACTCGGTGTCTTCTATGCGGTGCGCACTTGTTAAG
The DNA here is from genome assembly GCA_963575745.1 of Prorocentrum cordatum. Taxonomy (NCBI): domain Eukaryota; class Dinophyceae; order Prorocentrales; family Prorocentraceae; genus Prorocentrum; species Prorocentrum cordatum. The sequence continues at coordinate 179,389 of CAUYUJ010015577.1, read as the reverse complement.
TGTTACATTGGCGCACGATCATATTCATTTCTGTGAGTGTCTGCAGCCCAGGTGCCCGACAACAACAACAACCACGCCGTCTCCAGCCACCCAGGAGTCGCGGCCCAGCCCCTTCCCCTTCCCCCTCCTCCCTCCTCCCTCGTGCCGCTCCCCTCCCCTGTCTCATTCCTCCCTCCTCCACCATCCCTGTTCCCTCCTTCCCCCTTCAGGTACCGCTGGCTCGAGGCCCTTGAGTCGCAAGCGGCTGCCTCGGCAAGCGGCGACTGATGTGCCATGTTTGCAGCCATCGGGGATCTTTTCCGACTCCTGCATGACCTAAGAATGCTGGCTGGCCGCCCGTCCTACATAGGGTCTTTCAAAGACCTCCTGTCAGTCGGAACCGCCATGGGTACCCGCAGCTGCGCGGTGCCTTTGACCTCCACATCCGCAATTCCACGACAGCGACTCCAGTGAGCCGTCGTCCTGCGATGCGCTCTCCACGCTGACCAGATCCGCCTCCTTCTCCGCAGACTGCTTCCGCGACCGCCCCCAGGGTTACCATTACCCCTGGCAAATGGCGCGCCGATGCGGGCCCCGCTGTTGCTCTTCCTCGTCCTGTCGGCCCTGTTCGTCCCTCCCTGCCTGACTGACGGCATGATGAGAGCTTCGGCACCCACGTAGCGAGCATCAAGCACTTGCTCAGTGACGTCCTCGCCTGCACTCCCTCACCCCCCTGCGCCCGCTTCGGCAACCCCTGCACTGGTGCCAGCTGGTGCGTGCACCCTCCCTTCCCGCGGCGCTCAACAGCGACGTCCTGTCGGCGTTCGCCTCGGCGACGGCGCCGCCGCCTGTATATCGTGCGCTGCCGACGACGCCGACGACGCCTATCGACGCCAGGAGGCCACAAGTCCAGCCACCACCCTTGGCGAGAATGCCAGAGAGCTTCACGTCGCGACAGCGGCGTCGACGCCGTCGCCAGCCAACAGGCCCAGCCGCTGCCTCTAGCACGCTCGGGCTCCTCTCCAGCTCACCGCCTCTGTCTTCGGCCAGGCCGGCTGTCGTCCTCGCGTCCGCGCCTTGCGCGGCCTGGTGCCCCGCTCGGATGATCGCCCGGCTCGCGCACCCGCCGGTCCATTCGGGTCCCGCGAGGAATCCCGTCCGCTTACTCAAGCAAGTGGCAAGTCAATGTTCGGGCGGCTCGAATTGTTGGCGCTGAGGCTGCTCTGAAAATCGGGCTCATGCTCGCCCCTCCTGGAGCCCCCTGGGGGGCATCCCCCAGTAGATCGCATCTCACCTCGGGCGCGATCAGCGCATGAGTCGCGCCGACTACCTAGGAAACGTCCGGAAGCTCTGGGGCCTAAGCAGGCCACCAGATGCTCTCTCCCGCCGCTTGATTGGGTATGGTGGTAATCGTCGATGCGGAAGCACAGTGCTTTCTATTCGGTGCTCCCTGTGCATAAGGGGGAACCGACGTGACCGTCAGCGTGCCGACGAAGCTTTTGGCGGGCAGCCAGACAGAAGTTTGACACGCGTGTGCATTTTCATCGCCCCCCCTAGTCCGTTCAATACTTTACGGCGCTTCGGGGCCGCAGCCTCCACACCAAGTGGTCCCTCTCCCCTGCGCCAGGGTGGGGTCTGCGTCGGGGGATGGCGGTGCTGAGGCTTGTTTGTGACCAGAGTGATTGGTGCGTTCGTTGCACGGCTGAGCGCAGTAATGTGCTGGGGGTGGCGTTGCTTGGCAGTGCGGCCGCTTGGTTTGGTAGGTTTCTGTTCGCTTGGGGTGCGGCCCGGTTGTGGTGCCTGGTGTTGTGGGGCTTGGAATTCTTGGGGGTGCCTGCTTGGGATCCGTTGGGATGTGTAGTGCTTGGGTTGCTGGTCACGGGGTGTTGCGCTGCGCGATTGAAAAGACTGCGGGGTGGGGCCGAAGTCCAGGGCTTCGGAGGCACACAAAAAGCTCAGCGGGCCTTTTCTCCCCTCCAGGCAGACTCAGCTCAGAAGTGGACAAAAGCACATAGACACAATTAACGGTCGATCCCCAGGGGAATAGGGAAAATATGGTAAGGGGGGGGGGAAGACGACAGTCCAGAACATACGGAAACATATGGGGAATCCTGGGATTTGTGTCTACTTGTTTGTGTGTCCCTGGGCCCCTTCATCGGCCCCGTCCCCTCGCCGAGGACCGCCCGAAGTGTCAGGCCGTCGTGCACGGGGACGGCCCTCCGAGGACGGCCCGGCCTGCCACGTTCATGACGTATCGCTGCACGGGAGAAGGATGGGACCGAGGGAAGCGCACGAATCGTTGTGGACGCAGGACTGGCAGGCGTAAATGTGAGCGGGACTGCATAGCATCTCGACTTATAATGTCCTCTACGAATGTTGGGTTTCCCAAGACGTGCCAGCAGTGCAGCCTTGTCCTTGTTCTGCAGGTGCAGCGGAGGCCTTTGCACTGAGCTCGCGGGGCACTGGGGAAGGGGAGCAAGGCACGGGGAAGGGAAGGGAGGGAGGGGGAGGGCGAGGGAAGGCAGGAGGATGGGGGGCAGGACGGGAAGCTGGGAGGGCGAGGCGGACGGGGATGGGGGAAGGGGCGCCCCCATTGCTTGAGCTTTCAGGCCTGCTGTTGCCACCCTGGCCCCTGCCTCGCCCAGCCAGCCGAGGTGGACCGCCACCTTCGCTCCCGGCTGGTACGATGGCGACGCGTACGTCTCGGGTGGCGCTGCTGGCAACGCAAGCACCGTGACCGTCGACAGCGGCGAGAAAGGCCAGGCTTCCCCCCCTTTCCCCTCCGCCCCCCTTCCCTCCTGCCGCTGATCCTTTTCCCGCCCCCGCCCTGTCCCTCCTGCTGCTGCTCTTCCCCCCTCTTATGTCCTCCAGGGCGCAGCCCTACTCCGCTACCGCTGCTCGCCTCGAACGTCCGTGGCCTCGTCGGGCTCGTCCTGGCCCCCTTGCCAGCGCCGACCTCGGCCGAGTGACGAGCACCCCACGGTGCTTCTCAAGAAATCTTCTATCTGCCTCGCGTGACGATTTCTGCGTCGTCGCCGTCGCCGTCGCCGTCGCCGTCGCCGTCGCCGTCGCCGTCGCCGTCGCCGTCGCCGTCGCCATCGCCGTCGCCGTCGCCGTCGCCGTCGTCGTCGTCGTCGTCGTCGTCGTCGTCGTCGTCTTCCCCGTCTTCCGTGACGTACGTATCGCGCGAGCTATGTTTTGTGATATACATGTCCTGCCATTGCAGCGGCATGCAGTTGAATCTTACCTTGTTGTATGGAACGCTGTTTCCTGTCTTCCTCCCTGGAACGGAGACGAGTCGGCCATCATGTTTCGCGCCCCCAACGTACCATCAAAGCCACCGCGGTCTGACAATGAGCTTACTTGCCGACGTGCCGTCCAGGAATAGGGCTCCTGCACACACTTCCCGACTTGGGCAGGTGTAGATAAGGCCCCCCTGGTGGCACCGCATCGCCGACGCAATGGCGATGTGGCGCGACAGACTGAGGACGATGAGGCTCGCAGACTCGGACAGTTCAGGAGCCGCTGCTCTTCGGCCAGGCCGAACTCGGGGCTCCCAAACAATCCTGAGGGGGGGGGACCAGTGACAGAGCGGAGCGGCGGTGCGAGCCAGGACCGCATGCTCACAGGAAAGCAGCTGCCCCTCCCCCGCCAGGGATGAGGATGAGGAGGCGGGGAGAGGGGGGAAATGCTGGGGGGGCGCTTGGATGTGAGGATGGGGGAGGATTGAGGGTGTGTGTGTGTGTGTGTGTGTGTGTGGGTGGGGTGGGGGGAGGGGGGGAGCACGAGTAGGAGAAGCACGAGGAGGAGGATGAGGAGGAGGTAACTCCTCCCAGGCAGGGTCGGCGGTTGGAGTGATGGCTCCAGAGGGGTAAGGTCACGGGGCCCAGGCCTTCGAGGACGTGCTCCTGTTACGACGCTCGCCCCAGCGTTCTCAAAGTCCGTCGCCAGGACCAGCTTCTCGCTTCTTGCAAGAATGACTGCCGTGGGCAGCGGAAGCGGTCCCGGGACGCCAAGATTGCGTGTACAATTGGCGTCGCAATTTCTCGGCGAGACGCCTGGAGGTATGGGGAGACGAGGGCGTCGTCGTCGGCGTTGAGATGGGAGTCAAGGTGGAGTCTGGAGTCTGTCGACGCAGCGCTACCTGTAGGCTGCACGGCCTTTGTGTACGGGGCTTTGGACTTCACCGGCCAGTTTGCGACCCTGGCGGCAGGCAGTCACCCGCAGGAGGATCGACTTCGGGAGCATATTTCAAGCCGCCTCCCTTCTCATTCCTCCCTGCTCGCTTTACCTCCCGCTTCCCTCCGTCCTCCCACCTCCCTCCTCTCCTCTCTCCTCCCGGCTCCCTGCTCCCTGTTCCTTGATCCCTCTTCCATTATTCCTCCTACCTTTTATCTCCCGCCTCAAGCCTCGCGCCCTATTCTCTTCGTACTCCTTGTGTGTGTGTGTGTGTGTGGTGCCTCGCTCACCCCTGCACCACAGTGCAGAATGGGCCTTTTCCTTGCATTCGTTTCCTATATTCGCACGGTTACCCTCGCTTCGCACCCTTACAGCTGGGCTGCAGGGTATAACATGTATGTTCGCTCATTCGTCTCTTGCAGATGTGTCGGATGTGGTCCGTGCGCTACTAGATTAGCTGGGCCTCGTCGGCGTTTTCCACGTGCATGCTCGTTCTTGCGTTTGTCTGCATGCGTTTGACTCCATCCAGACGCCCCATTCACAACGCTCAGTGGCAATTTCATTAAGCGCGCCCCGCCTTCCACTCGCGACGGTGCCGCGACGTCGCCGCTTGAGGACAAAGTGTTTGTGTGTGTGTGTGTATGTTGGCCGTGCCGAGATGTTTCAACGCGCCAGCCCGTCTGCCCGCACCGCCTGGGACGACTGCTGCTCCTGATAAGCGCGCCTCTCGACCCAGACTACCACGAAGCACCATGGCTGGACGACTTCCTCGAGTGGGCGCGCAAGGCACGCGGCCTTGACGTTTGGTCGATCCTTTCTAGGGGCGCCTACCTCCAACCGCCCGTCTCGGCTGACAAACCCGTCCCACGCGGTGACTTCGATATGGACGCCTCGCACCGCGCTTCGACCGCCCCTTGCTCAGTGGGTGGAGGGGCGCCTTCTCTTGCGCTTTGTTGGCCCGCGTGTGCATGCCAGTGGCTCGTCCTGCACGTGCTCCCATCCGCCCATTTTGTCGGACGACCTCATCGCGTATTGCCAGAAGGTCCCCGTCATATACAGCCGCATCGTCTTCCTGGCCTCTGCGCCCGCACACCCTGTGGCCAACATGTGGGGCGACTGCGGGGCGCCGGGCTTGCTGGCCGGCGAGCATGGCGGCCCCGCAGGGACCACGCCTGACCCTTCCGGAGAATCTCCCCCAGAAGGGGGCCCGATCCCCAACGGCCTCTCCGCCGGCAGCTCCGTTCTGTCGGGCTCCGAGGGGGAGGCCCTGGGCGCTCGGGAGCCCCGGTGGCGCCTCTTTCGGGTTTGACTCTCTATGATCCGTCGTTCGCGCCTGACGACGGCTCTGACGGCGGGGGCGGTCGTGGGGGGGCGTCTCATGCGGCCAGCGTCGGCCCGTAGACGGAATCCCCCACCCGGCGGCCCAACCCTGGACCATGCCTGCAGGGCTTTCCTGGGAGCGGGAGCTTACAGTGAGTGGCGTGCTTGCCATTCGCATCGTGAGCCTTGAGTCTTTTGTGCTCGGCGCCGTCTCTTTTGGGTCTGCCTTGCGTCGCGGCCTCACCTCCGCAACGCCTTGGCCTCTCCGCGCTTCTCGGCTAGCGCGGATGTGGACTTGCCCACCCTCTGGTCGCGCGCGCGCGCCCACTCCCGATGGCCCTGCTTTGCCTCGCCTGTCGGCCGCCTCGGCCTGTTTCAGTCCTCCCCCCGCCCGCCTGAGGACCCCCCCCGGTGCAGGCTGCTGGCCTGGGCCATGATTTGCGCCCCCACCCCAGGGATCGGTCAGGGAGTTCTGGAGTACCAGAAAAAAAGGAGGGAGAGGAGGAGGGAGGAGGAGGAGGTGGAGGAGGAGGATGAGGAGGAGGAGGAGGAGAAGGAGGAGGAGGCGGCGGAGGCGGAGGCGGAGGCGGAGGCGGAGGCGGAGGCGGAGGCGGAGGCGGAGGAGGAGGAGGAGGCGGAGGCGGAGGCGGAGGCGGAGGCGGAGGCGGAGGCGGAGGCGGAGGCGGAGGCGGAGGCGGAGGCGGAGGCGGAAGCGGAGGCGGAGGCGGAGGCGGAGGCGGAGGCGGAGGCGGAGGCGGAGGGGGAGGCGGAGGCGGAGGCGGAGGCGGAGGCGGAGGCGGAGGCGGAGGCGGAGGAGGAGGAGGAGGAGGAGGAGGAGGAGGAGGAGGGAGGGGGAGGGGGAGGGGGGAGGAGGGAGGAGGGAGGAGGGAGGAGGGAGGAGGGAGGAGGGAGGAGGAGGAGGCGGAGGAGGAGGAGGAGGAGGAGGAGGAGGAGGTGGAGGAGGAGGAAGTAAGGAGGAGGAGGAAGAGAGGAGGGAGGAGGAGGATGAGGCGGAGGGTGGGAGGCGGATAGGGGGAGGTGGGAGGGGAGGGGGAAGGGGGGGGAGGCGGGAGGAGGAGGAGGAGGAGGAGGGGAGGAGGAGGAGGAGGAGGAGGAGAGGAAGGTGGAGGAGGGAGGAGGTGGAGGAGGAGGAGGAGGAGGAGGAGGAGGAGGAGGAGGAGCGCAAGGGGCCGCGAGAGGCTGTCGGCCGCTGGCGCGCTACGGGGCCCGCGCCTCGGCCGCGAGCCGCTGCCCCCCACGGGGTGCGCGAGCCGCTGCCTCTCCGCCCCCCGCGGCCGCGCGGGGCGGCGGCGGGCGGCCCGCGCAGGGCGTCCTGGACGGCACCCGCGCGGCGCCTCGCGCGGAGGCCGCAGGGGCGGCGTGAGGCCCTGCCCGTGCCGATCCTCGCAGGCCCACTGCGGGTGGACACCAACGCCGAGATCGGCGGTGTGCCTCCACCGAGGGGCGGAGATCCCGATCTCGGTGATGGTGGTGATATTCTGGCTGCCCAGGGGTGACCGAAATATCACCACCAGCACCGAAATCCAGTGTCATCTTCCCTCTGTGGAGGCAAGGCCCCCTGTGTTGGTGTTGGTGCACGTTTCCAGGCCTCCAACGACCGCCTCTCGCAGGCGACGCGTGCACACCGTCAAGTTGCTGAAGCTCTTCGAGGGGGGCCGAGCGTGCATGCGGCGGCGGGGCAGGGGGCCAGTGCAGATTTTGACTCAGGCAGTTCAGATGAAGCCCCAAGGGTTTTTTTTTGTAATGAGAGAGGTCCGCTCTTATAGCGTCCCCACAGTACTGGCCGTACGAGAGGCTGCCACTGCCGGCTCGAGGTCCGCGTCCACCGCGCTCGGCGTGTCCAGGTTCTGTGCCTGGTCGCGCTGGAGGTCGTCAAACTCGGGCGGGAACTCGCCGAGGTCAATGATCTCGAGCGCTTCCACGCCCACGCTGTCGCGGACCGTGGTGTCGCTCAGCATCGCCTCCTGCAGTCCCGTAAACGGCAGTGCAAGTTCGGCGATGTGGCCGCAGCTCTCCAGCGTCCAGATGTCGGTGAGCGTTGCCCTTGCCAGCAACGCGCCTGCCTTGGCTTGCTCGTCGCCCTTGCGGCTGCCGTCCAGCTGCATCTGAGTGATGCGGCCGTCCGCGACCGCCTTCTGCCGAGGGTGCGCCTTGACCTCGATTATCTGCACTCCTCCCAGTGTGCCGGCGACGCCCGTCCACAGGCGCGCCCTCCGGGCCCTGGGCCCTGCCGGCCTGTGCGCCCTGTGCGGGACCAGGGCGCAGCGTATGGCGGCCAGGCAGTCAACGTGTAGCTTTAAGGCGGGCGTGTCCCTCTGCAGGAGGAAGATTCAAGAATAATTTAGCACTAGTTTGGGGACGGTTTTCCGTGCCCTTCTTTCTTTGGTTTGAGTCATAAATCTCTTTCTAAATTTGCCTGTTGGAGGACATGCCCGACCTGAGTGTAGCTTACAGTCGTCCCCTACGATCTTGTCGGTCGCCATCTTCACCGCGTGATCCTCGCCGTCGCGGTGGGGAGCTGCCCTGGCGTTTGCTCGAGCGGCACCGCGGCCCACGCTGCCGCCGCGAAGCGCCTGTGGGCGTCGCAGAGGATGACTGACCACCACGCCGTGCGAATCGAGGGGAAGTTCTGGTCAAAGCCCGACCCGTTCACGAACACGAGCCAGCCCTTCTCGAGGAAGGGTCCCAGCGGGTGCCGTGTTGCAGTGCACCTGAGCTCGATGCCCCTTGTGCGAGCTGGCCGCTGGAAAATGCCGCCACGTCTGGAAATAGCCCCCTGGCGAACAGGTCGTTGTGGGGAAGCCCCAGATCCGCCACTGCCTGGGCTGCAAGCTTGAGGTCGGGGTCCAGCGTGTGACGGCGCCCGGCAGCATGGGCGTCGCACACAAACCGTCTGTGGTAGTGCGTCCCCCTTGGGTGGCCGCAGAGCTGGCAGTTCATTGGGCTGGACGGGTGGCTGGCTCCGACCCTCTCCTGGCACCAGTAGACGTTCTAGATGAGGCCTCGTAGAGCACGCTGCGGGCTGGCCTCCGCGACGGACCAAACGTCCCAGGCCTACATGCTGGGCCCCTGCCAGCAGACCTCCCCTACTCCGAGGGCCCTCCTGCGTTCCATCATGATGAGATTGCCGAAGGAGGCTGGCGATCAGCGCCTCACGTCGTAGGTCGAGCCGCGGGCGTCGTGGATGGTGTAGGGGTCCTCGCCAACGAAGCCCCAGTTGACCCTCCTCAGCGGTAGGACCAGCGCTACGATGGGGTCTTTGACCAGTCGCCAAGGTTGCGGGGCCTGCGCCGTGCGGAGCATCAACAAATCTTTGTGGTGGAACAGCTCTTGATAAGTCGGGTGATCCTACACTCCCTTGACAGTTGTGCTAGAAAGCAAGATAACATCTTCGAATTCGACCTCTTGCGCCACCTCTGGTCGTCTATCATTCTCTGAAAGGGACACGAGGTTCCACTGCATTATCTTCATGCGAGTGGCCACACATCGCAGTGCCGAGAGGCGGTCCAAAACTGCGAGAGCAAGCGAACGGGCCCTCACGTCTCAGAAACTCGGGCCAGGGCTTGATGATGATGCCGATGATTATGATCATGATGATGATTACGTATGCTGATGGTGGTGGTGATGATGATGATGATGAGGAGGATGGCGATGAGGATGACGATGATTATGATGATGATAAGGATGATGCTGATGATGCTGACGCTGATGCTGATGCTGATGCTGATGATGATGACGACGATGACGATGATGATGGTTGTGATGATGATGCTGCTGCTGATGATGATGATGATGATGGCGATGATGCTGCTGTTGATGATGAGGATGATGATGATGATGCTGATGCTGATGATGATGATGACGATGACGATGATGATGATGATAATGAT
>CAUYUJ010015577.1:150000-165000 GCA_963575745.1 Prorocentrum cordatum | reverse complement strand
GGCCATCATCCCTGTCAAATAATACCATGCGGGACACATTCGTTTTTTCTTCGCGCGCGCACGCCGTCGTCGTCGGCCGCGGGGCCCTGAATAGTAGCCACGGTCGTCCGCATGCCACGAAGTGAAGTGTCCGAACGTCATAGGGCGGGAAGCTGGGTGTGGGTGGTGGCGAAGAGTCGTTTGGAAATTTGGTAGAGCTTGAACCGGCCCCCCCACAAAGTGGGGGTATTGCCCGCCTCCTATGAAAACCCTGGCACTGGTGAGAACGGTGTGTCCCCACGTGCTAGTAATTGTTGTTGTTGTTGTTGTTGTTGTGCTGTTGTTGTTGTTGTTGCTGTTGCTGTTGCTGTTGCTGTTGCTGTTGTTGTTGTTGTTGTTGTTGTTGTTGTTGTTGTTGCTGTTGTTGTTGTTGTTGTTGTTGTTGTCTCATTTCTGAAGACTAATTCTTGTTGATCCCCCCCCACCGGTGCTGACTGTTTTTTCCAAATCAAAGTGTGCCCCTCGACGCTCGCACCCTTTTTTGACAGGGAAAGTCTTCCTGCTCAAACTGCCCTGGGTTACAACAGCAACGGCTCCCGCTTGAGACTTCCTTGCAATTTAGCCAGGACCCCCGCCCGAGGCTTCCTCGCATTTTATTCAGGAATCGCGCTCTCGCTTGGGACTTCCTTACAATTTATTCAGAAATCGCTCTCCCGGCGCTCTGGAGTCGCGCTCTCGCTGGAGACTTTCTTGCAACTTACTGACGAATGGCCTTGCGTTGGAATTTCTGGCAATTTGCCCAAGCGCCGCGCTCCCGACACCCAGGCACCCAGGAGTCGCGCCCGTTGTGGCCCCATGTGCATGCCCTTCGTGGCCCCGCTGTCGCCATTTGTGTCCCCCTCACTGTCCTACGTGGCCCAGTTGCTACCCTCAGTGGCCCCATAGTTGCCTTCTGTGGCCCCGCATTATCTGCACTTCGGGGCCCCCTGTCGTTCGCGCTCTTCGTGGGCCCCATACGCATTCCCTTCGTGTCCCCGCTGTCGCCCTTCGTGCCCTACTTCGTGTCCTTGTGGCCCTGCTGTCGTTCTCTCTCGCTCTCGCTTTCGCTCGTCGTCGCCGTCGTCGTCGTCGTCGTCGCCGTCGTCTTCGACGTCGTCGTCGTCGTCGTCGTCGTCGTCGTCGTCGTCGTGGTCGGTCCCCTGTCCGTCCCTCTTGGGGTCGGGTCGACGGTCCGCGGCCGCCCCGCCGATCAGCGCTGCCGCTGGCCAGGCCGACGGTCCGCGGCCGCCCCGCTGCTTGCCGGGGCCCGGCCTGCAGGGAAGAAAGGTATACCCCCCAAAAGGGGTTCGATCGAAGACGAAGAGGGCGGGTATCGAGGGTTTGGGAAATACGCGTTATTGGACACTCGAACATATTTATATATACTATATGGGCGAACAGTCTTAAAATGGATTGTTGTTGTTGTTGCTGCTGCTGCTGCTGCTGATGTTTGTTGTTGTTGTTGTTGTTGTTGTTGTTGTTGTTGTTGTTGTTGTGTTGTTGTTGTTGTTGTTGTTGTGTTGTTGTTGTTGTTGTTGTTGTTGTTGTTGTTGTTGTTGTTGTTGTTGTTGTTGTTGTTGTTGTTGTTGTTGTTGTGTGTGGGTGTGTGTTGTGTGTGTGTTTCTGTGTGTTTGTGTGTGTGTGTGTGTGTGTGTGTGTGTGTGTGTGTGTTTGGCTTCCCCCTCGAAACTACTGCGCGGGACTTTTTTATCGGCGCAACCCACGAGAGCAAGTGGCCCAGGTAACAGCCCAAGCCACGTGGAGGCTCGTGCTCAGACCTCGTGCTCAGGCTCTGCCTCATTTCCCCACCCTGGACCTGCGGTGCACCTTCGCCTGCTCTGACGGTGTCGAGTGCTTGAGCCTGGCTCCGGCACCTCCCGAAGTTCTTCGCTCTCCGAGGGGGCTCTGGCCATCCCGCAGCCTTTCCCTCCGCGAATAAGAAAGACGCCATGAACACCACGTGAGCTCATGCCGCGCAAAGCACTGCCGATCCTGGAAGAGCAAACAACAGCATCAACATAAACTTTTGGCGCTTCGCGCGGATTTCTTGGATCCGCGCTGGGCCCCCGCGGCGGCGCCTCCGGCGCCGCCCCTGGCGCGCTCCGCGCGCCAGGGAGGGGAATCCAGCGCAGATCCAAGATATCCGCGCGGAGCGCCAAAGTTTATGTTGATGCCGTTTTTCCTTCTTCTACTTTCCCTTCCTCCCCTCCTGCCTTCCCCTCCCTGTGTGCCCAATTCGCTCCCGTCGCGCCCCGCCGATGGCAGACCGCCTGGTGGATCCAGCCCGCCTCCGACCACAATTGTTGTTCGGGCCACGCTTCCTCGATTGGCGCCCTCGCGGCACGCGCCCCCCCCCCGCCCCTCCCCAGGAGCTCAACGAGGTCAACCAGCGGATAACCGCGTCCTCTCAGGCCCCCTGGGCGCGCGGCCAGAGGGGGAGGGCGAGGAGGGGGAAGAGGCAGGAGGAGGAGGAGGAGGAGGGGGGCGGTGAGCGAGGGGAGGAGTCGGAGCAGTGAGGGGAGGAAGGGGAGGTGAAGGAGGCGGAGGCGGAGGAGGAGGAAGAGGAGGAGGAGGAGGAGGCGGAGGAGGAGGAGGACGAGGATGACGAGGAGGACGAGGAGGAGGAGGAGGAGGAGGCGGCGGAGGAGGAGGGAGAGGAGGGAGGTGGAGGCGGAGGATGCGGAGGAGGAGGAGGAATAAAGAGGAGGAGGAGGCGGAGGCGGGGGCGGAGGCGGAGGCGGAGGGCGGAGGCGGAGCCGGAGGGCCGCGGCGGGAGGCGGGGCGGAGGGCGGAGGCGGGGCGGCGCGGCGCCGGCGGCGGCGGCGGCGGGAGGAGGAGGGAGGAGGGAGGAGGAGGGAGGAGGAGGAGGAGGAGGTGGAGTAGGAGGAGGTAGGAGAGGAGGCGGACTGGGAAGGAAGGAGATAAGTAGGATGAGGAGGCAGGAGGAGGCGGGGAAGAGGAGGAGGAGGAGGAGGAGGAGGAGGGGAGGAGGTGGGAGGGGGAGGGGGAGGAGGAGGAGCAGGAGGGAGGAGGAGGAGGAGGGAGGAGGAGTAGGAGGAGGAGGGGAGGAGGGGAGGAGCAGGAGGAGGAGGAAGGAGGAGGGAGGAGGAGGAGGAGTAGGAGGGAGGAGGGGAGGAGGGAAGGCGGGAGGAGGGAGGAGAGGGGAGGGGCTAGGAGGGAGGAGGGAGGAGGGAGGATGGGAGGAGGGAGGAGGGAGGAGGGAGGAGACAGGATTTTTTTTAGGGAGGAGGGGAGGCGGGAGGAGGGAGGAGGAGGAGGAGGAGGGAGGGGGAGGATGGGCGGAGGGAGGATGGGCGGGAGGGAGGGAGGGTTCGCGAGGGCGGTTCCACAGGGAGGGAGGAGGGGAGGAGGAGGTGCGAGGAGGAGGAGGAGGAGTGAGGAGCGAGGGGGAGGGGAGGAGGGGGAGGAGGAGGAGGAGGAGAGGAGGAGGAGGAGGCAGGGAGATCGGAGGAGGAGGTGAGGAGGAGGAGGAGGAGGCGGAGGAGGAGGAGGAGGGAAGGTAGGAAGGAGGAAGGAGATGGCCCTCCTCTTCTCCTTCTCCCCCTCCCTCTTGCTGTCCTCCCTCCGCCTCCTCCTTCTCCTTCTTCTCCTCCTCCTTCCTTTTCCCTTCCTTTATCCTTCCTCATCCTCCCTCCTCCCTCGCTCCTCCTCCTCCCTCCTCCTCCTCCTCCTCCTCCTCCTCCTCTGTCAGGAGGCTCCCTGGCTGCACTTGAGGGGAGGATGCGTGGGAGGAGGAAGACGGAGGAGGGCACGGGGTGAGGAGGGATGAGCTCATGCAGCGCTCGCTGCCTGTAAACAGGATGTCGAAGAAGAGAACACTGCATCAACGCGCGCTCCTCGCGCCAGGGAGGGGGCCCTGCGCGGGTCCAAAAAATCCGCGCGGAGTGCCAAACGCTTATGTTGACGCCGGTTTTCTTCTTCTGGGATCGGCAGGGCTCCGCGCGGCCTGTGCTCACGTCATCTGCGTTTTGTTTTCATCAGACATGGTTGAAGGATAGGTTCTGGTGCTTCCTGTGAGGTAGCCAGGGACAGGGCTGAACGATTCTGTCAGGTAGCCACTGTGAGGTCGGACGCAAGGGTAGGGGGCACGGAAACGGGGGGTTATGGCATCTGCTGCATGCAGCTGGTTTCGGTCATGCCGCCGGGCGTTTTCCTCGATACATTGGCGCATCTATCTGCACGAACGAAATGGGTACGGAAAGAATGGGCACAATGCCCAACAGCAGTTCCTGTTCATTGTGAACAGGACTCGCTGTCCGCGCCGCCGCGGCCTGTGTCCGTTTGAGACAGGAGGCCGCCTGCCCAACAGCGGCCTCTGTTGGTTTGGGACAACATTTGCTGTTGGGCATTGTGCCCATTCTTTCCGTGCCCATTTCGGGCGTCCAAAATCCAGCGGCGGGAGGCGCTGGGAAAACCAGCTGCCTAAGCTGATTCGCTTACCCATCGTTCTTCATTACACCCATTTTCGTCCGATCCGACAATGACACATGGACTCTCGTTGATCTTGACATGTTTGCGCGCGCATGTAACGTATTCTTCGATCTGGACTCTTACCATGCAGAGTGAACTTGTAAGATCGACGCATGTGCGCAGCATCGTGTTACTCGAGAGCGATTGCCCACCTGCGCCCGCGTGTGCCCTCACTTGGTGGGCCCCCATGAGGATGCAACTCCTGGGAGGCTGAATTCAGCATCGACGCTGGCATATCCGTGGTCGAACACAAACCTACTCTGGCGTAGTCCTGTTTAGCTGGGTTGTGCATGTCGGGGATCAGAATGCACAGAGGAACAAAGGAGCGGCCGATGGCAGTGCCACCCTGGCCATTTTGGCTCCAGTATCCTTTTCTTTCGACTTTCCCACGACATCCCTCCCTGGGGCTCGGGCGATCAGGGAACTCCTGTCCCCGATTTCCGGCGACTATTGTCCGGCTTGAGGAGCTGCTGCCGCGCGTGGAGAAGTTTACCTATTTTCATGTTTATGTATACCGGCCTATACTCGATTTCAGGCAGTATTCTGGCCTGGGTGGCTCAATCAATAATCATTGTAGGGTGTGGCAGCCTGTCTTCGGTTTCAGGCCGCATGCCAGCCGGGGCGGCAATCTTCTAGGAACTCGTGTCGAGCTCACATGGGTAACACAGTGATTGGCGACACGCCGGCGTCCACCCAGGATGGGCCAGCTTGACACGAGTTTTCCAACAGCTGGTGAGGGTAGAGAGCTCCATGCCTCCTTGCCTCGGATATTTCCCGTCTCTCCCTTATGCCGCTTGGGCGGGCAGGCCAGCATAATTGTTCCGCTCAATCCGGCTAACTCTAGCTTCGTTTGGGTTCATTTTGGGTTTGATCTGGGCTGATCCGGCTTAAGGGCCCCTTGATCGTGTTTGATAGCCCTTAATGGTTCTTGGGAAGACCTCTCAGGAGTTGCTTCCTAGCCCTCTTTGCTCCACGCTACTCCGCCCAGGCGCTGGCGCAGTTCTTCAAGGAGGTGGACGGCAGGGAGAAGAACGTGCGGGTGCAGGAGGCGGCGCCGCCGCGCGCGCTGTCGGCTCGGCACGCTTGGGGGGCGAAGAGAGCGAGCAGGAGGATACGGATGAGGCAGGGGGCGGGAGGAGTATACGGATGAGGAAGAGGATTCTTCACCAACATGCTCTCATGGCCATGGTCCCATTCCGTCTTTACCTCTCCCAGGACCTTAGCAGGCGTACTACACGCCCTATCGGTCTTCTTTTCTTTTCGTAGATTCATTGCCAGTCTTGACTCAGCTTTTTATTCTTAAGGCTCTTTTTTGTCGTCTTGCCATTTGGCCTAAGTCGGATCCCATGCATGTCGCACAGATGCAACAGTTGTGCAGCTTATTCCCGTACAACGAAAGAGGGTGAGGAGGACGAGGAAGGAGGAGGAGGAGGAAGAGGAGGAGGAAGAGGAGGATGAGGAGGAGGAGGAGGGGGAGAAAGACGAGGAGGAGGAGGAGGGGGAGGATGATGAGGAGGAGGACGAGGAAGACGAGGAGGAGGAGGAGGAGGAGGAGGAGGAGGAGGAGGAGGAGGAGGACTAGGAGGAGGAGGAGGACCAGGAGGGGCAGAGGGAGGAGGACGAGGAGGACGATGAGGAGAGGGGAGTGCCAGGAGGAGGAGGAGGAGGAGGAGGAGGAGGAGGACGAGGAGCAGGAGGGGGTGGAGGACGAGTTGGCGGAGGGGGAATGCCAGGAGGCACGGGAATGCCGCCCGTCTTCGGCGGTGCCTGTGCTGCATCAGGCAGCACGCGGAGACGGCGCCCAGACGGGGCTAGGACGAGGACAAACCCGTTCCAGAGCGTTCCGGAACGCTCGCACAGCGTTCGGGAAAGCTCCGAGAAGGCGGCGGCGCCCGAGCCATCCTGCAGAACGGCCGAGTCTCAGAGATTCCCGCTTCGTCCTCGTCCGCTCTCATCCTCGTCCTGGCTTCGTCTCGTCCGGGGGCCGAGAGCAGGGAACGCCTGCCCTTCGCGCGACGTTCTCCCATGACGCCCGGGGCCTGGGTCGCCTCTCCTCCCCCCTTCCGGTCTCGGCCTCCCGTCTGGCCTCGCCTCTCCCCGCCGTGTCGAGTCACCTCTCTTTGCTCTCGCCTCGCCCCGTCCTCCCCTGCCTGCCGAGGGGGCAGGGCCGAAGTTCCTGACCTCCGCCTGGTCGTGCTCCTCGTCTGCCCCTCCCCTCCCCTCGGGTCTGCCATCCGCTCCTCGTCCCCCGCTCTCGCCCTCTTCCTGCTCCTCCCCCTGCTTCTTCGGCCGCCCATCCCTCGTGCCCCGTGTCCCCTCTCCTCTTCCTCCTCCTGCTTCTCCTCCTGCTTCTTCTCCTCCTCCTCCTCCTCTTCTTCCTCCTCCTCCTCCTGCTTCTCCTCCTCCTCCTGCTTCTCCTCCTCCTCCTGCTTCTCCTCCTCCTCCTCCTCATGCTCCTACTCCTCGTCGTCCTCCCCCATCTTTTCCCCTCACCTGCCGCTTACTTCTCTTCCCTCTCCTCCTCTCTTCCTCCCCTTCCACCTAAGACAAACACATAAGGACCGCTTTGGATTCAATCTGGACTCTGGTTTGCGGGATGTTTCCGAGATCCAAATCGGAGATCTATTCGTAGTCGATGCTCGCCATGGCCAGAAAAGTCGCTTGTTCCTTGAATTCAACGTTCCTTATGGAAGCACGACGACTGTACTCCTCGTCCCCCCCTTCTCTCCCTTCACCCTCCTCCTCCTTTTCCTCCCCCTCGCTCCCCGAGAGGCAGAGCAGAAGATCCTGGACCTCGAGGCAGAGGTAAACACGGTTGTGGAGGCGGCGAAGCCCTTTGCCGAGGGCGAGATCGAGGGCATGCCCGAGGACCAAAGGGGAATCCTCCTTATTCCCCTCCTACTCCGCCTCGGACTCCACGATTTCGGGACATCCTGGCCTTCCTTCATCTACCCCCTCCTCCTCCTCCTCCTCCTCCTCCTCCTCCTGCTTGTCCTTTCTGAGCCGGCTGGGCCTAGGAGGAGGCCACGGCGAAGTGCACGAAGTTCCTCGAATTGGAGAAGGCAGCGCAGGCGAAGCTTGTCGAGACCAAGCAAATGGTTGTGAAGACTGCCCAGGATCAATCCGTTTTCTGTGTGCTGGGTTGTGTGGCAGGTTGGGAGGAGTGGGAGGGCGAGGAGGGTGAGGGAGACGAGAATGCGTAGGAGGAAGGAGCAGTGGAGGAGGAGGAGGAGGAGGAGGAGGAGGAGGAGGAAGAGGAGGAGGGATTTGCAGATGGCTTTTTGGCCGTTGCACCATGTAGTGCCAGATGGCCGAGCGCTTTGCCTGCGAAAGGTCGCTCCGCAGCCGCGCCGTCGCGCGGCGTGGCCACGGCGTTGCCTGATCGTCGCGATGGCTCCTGGGTGCCCTCGCTCGGGGCCTCTGCAGGAGTGCCCCTCCTGGGGCCTCCTGGTGGGCCGGTGCAGCTCTGAGCCCAGTGCGCCTCGCAGGCCGTCCACGGGGGGTGCCTCGAGGCCGCGGCAGGGGGTCTTCCTGATGGGCCCGCCCGCGGGTCCGGTTGGGGCCGTCCCAGGCCGTCCCCTGGGCGGCCCCTCTGCCTCCCCGGGCGCGTCCTCGGGGACGCCCCGGCTGGCCGCCCTGGGCCGCCCTGGGCCGCGGGCCATCCTTCAAGCAGTGGCGAAGCGTCCTGGCTCGCCTGTGGGCCCACCAAGGAATGTTCTGAGAATCTTTTGCGGTCTGCACGACATGTTCTGGCTGAGACTGTCTTGTTTCAGCGCATCGGGCTTATGTTCCAAGAACATTGCCGTGTTCTTAGATCATTCTTGAGTTCTAAGAGCGTTTCGTGGTAGGCCTATGAGAATGCGGGGGCGGTCAGTGCCTGCTCACATCCTGGGGGCTCTCTGGGGGCCCTCCCGGACCGCCACGCCGGTCGCCCGGACCGCCACGTCGGTCGCCGCCCGCGCGGCCAGACAGCCGCTGGGGGTCGCCAGGCGGGTGCTCCTTGCCAGGTCGTCCGAGGTGGGACGGCAGAGCAGCATCGTGCTTTCGGTTTCTGGGCGTTGTGGCCGCCCAGGGATACCTCCCTCCTTGGCGATTATACTCATGCTCGGTGTGAGTGCTGCCCCCCTCTCTCCTCTGGCACTGTCCAGTGCGGTGGACGCCTCTGCCGCATGCTTTGCTTGGCTTGGTATGAAGGCAGGATGCGTAACAGGCATTGGCTTGCTAAATGCTGTTGTTTTCGATCGAACCGCCTTCGGCCTGGTCTTACCCAGGTGTTATTTCCCCACATCCTGAGTGGGGTTCTTGTTCCCCACATCCTGAGTGGGGTTCTTGTTTTCCCAGAACACCCTCTCCTTCCCACCCACCTCCCGCTCCATCTTCCATACAGCACAATATTATTCCTACCACACACACACCATACCATACCATAGTTCCTACACACATACCATACCATACCATACCATACCATACCATACCACACCATACGTACCATACCGTACCATACCATACCATGGCGTACCATAGCATACCATACCATATCACACCAATGCCACACCGTACCATACCATACCATACCTCCAGTACCATACCATACCATACCATATACCATACCATACCTACCATACCATTCCATACCACTCCATACCGAAAACCATACATATCCGAAAACCATACTATTTACATGGTTTCGTGCCCCTCCCACCCCTCCAGGGAGGCCCCGCCTGAGCGAGGAGGGTATCGGAAAACCATACTATTTACATGGTTTCGTGCCCCTCCCACCCCTCCAGGGAGGCCCCGCCTGAGCGAGGAGGGTATCGGAATACCATACTATTTACATGGTTTCGTGCCCCTCCCACCCCTCCAGGGAGGCCCCGCCTGAGCGAGGAGGGTATCGGAAAACCATACTATTTACATGGTTTCGTGCCCCTCCCACACCTCCACGGAGGCCCCGCCTGAGCGAGGAGGGTATCGGAAAACCATACTATTTACATGGTTTCGTGCCCCTCCCACCCCTCCAGGGAGGCCCCGCCTGAGCGAGGAGGGTATCGGAATACCATACTATTTACATGGTTTCGTGCCCCTCCCACCCCTCCAGGGAGGCCCCGCCTGAGCGAGGAGGGTATCGGAGGGGAATATACCATACTATTTACATGGTTTCGTGCCCCTCCCACCCCTCCAGGGAGGCCCCGCCTGAGCGAGGAGGGTATCGGAATACCATACTATTTACATGGTTTCGTGCCCCTCCCACCCCTCCAGGGAGGCCCCGCCTGAGCGAGGAGGGTATCGGAATACCATACTATTTACATGGTTTCGTGCCCCTCCCACCCCTCCAGGGAGGCCCCGCCTGAGCGAGGAGGGTATCGGAATACCATACTATTTACATGGTTTCGTGCCCCTCCCACCCCTCCAGGGAGGCCCCGCCTGAGCGAGGAGGGTATCGGAATACCATACTATTTACATGGTTTCGTGCCCCTCCCACCCCTCCAGGGAGGCCCCGCCTGAGCGAGGAGGGTATCGGAATACCATACTATTTACATGGTTTCGTGCCCCTTCCCACCCCTCCAGGGAGGCCCCGCCTGAGCGAGGAGGGTATCGGAATACCATACTATTTACATGGTTTCGTGCCCCTCCCACCCCTCCAGGGAGGCCCCGCCTGAGCGAGGAGGGTATCCGAAAACCATACTATTTACATGGTTTCGTGCCCCATCCCACCTCTCCAGGGAGGCAAAACCATACTATTTACATGGTTTCGTGCCCCTCCCACCCTCCAGGGAGGCCCCGCCTGAGCGAGGAGGGTATCCGAAAACCATACTATTTACATGGTTTCGTGCCCTCCCACCACCTCCAGGGAGGCCCCGCCTGAGCGAGGAGGGTATCCGAAAACCATACTATTTACATGGTTTCGTGCCCCTCCCACCTCTCAGGGAGGCCCCGCCTGAGCTGCTCCTGCTGCGGTTCCTGCTGCTGCTCTTCGCCATCATCCATCTTATCCTCTTCCTCCTCCTCCTCCTCCTCCTCCTCCTCCTCCTCCTCTTCCTGGAGGGTATCGGAAAACATGCTGTTTACACGGTTTCGTGTCCCCCCTCCACTCCTCCAGAGAGGCCGCGCTTGAACGAGGAGGGTCGCGGAAAGCATTACTCTTCGCCAGGTTTCGTAGCCCTCCCCCCTTCCAGCGGGGCCCCGCCAAAGCGAGGAGGGCATCAAGAAAATGGGTCCCACGAAACCGTTAATCTCTTTATGTGGGGAACTCCGTTAGCATAATTTTCCCAGAACAGCCTCTCCTTCCCACCCACCTCCCGCTCCATCTTCCATACAGCACAATATTATTCCTACCGCACACACCATACCATACCATAGTTCCTACCACACATACCATACCATACATACCATACCATACCATACCACACCATACGTACCATACCGTACCATACCATACCATGGCGTACCATAGCATACCATACCATATCACACCAATGCCACACCGTACCATACCATACCATACCTCCAGTACCATACCATACCATATCATACCATACCGTACCATACCATACCTACCATACCATTCCATACCACTCCATACCGAAAACCATATTACTTACATGGTTTCGTGCCCCTCCCACCCCTCCAGGGAGGCCCCGCCTGAGCGAGGAGGGTATCGGAATACCATACTATTTACATGGTTTCGTGCCCCTCCCACCCCTCCAGGGAGGCCCCGCCTGAGCGAGGAGGGTATCGGAATACCATACTATTTACATGGTTTCGTGCCCCTCCCACCCCTCCAGGGAGGCCCCGCCTGAGCGAGGAGGGTATCGGAATACCATACTATTTACATGGTTTCGTGCCCCTCCCACCCCTCCAGGGAGGCCCCGCCTGAGCGAGGAGGGTATCGGAATACCATACTATTTACATGGTTTCGTGCCCCTCCCACCCCTCCAGGGAGGCCCCGCCTGAGCGAGGAGGGTATCGGAATACCATACTATTTACATGGTTTCGGAATACCATACTATTTACATGGTTTCGTGCCCCTCCCACCCCTCCAGGGAGGCCCCGCCTGAGCGAGGAGGGTATCGGAATACCATACTATTTACATGGTTTCGTGCCCCTCCCACCCCTCCAGGGAGGCCCCGCCTGAGCGAGGAGGGTATCGGAATACCATACTATTTACATGGTTTCGTGCCCCTCCCACCCCTCCAGGGAGGCCCCGCCTGAGCGAGGAGGGTATCGGAATACCATACTATTTACATGGTTTCGTGCCCCTCCCACCCCTCCAGGGAGGCCCCGCCTGAGCGAGGAGGGTATCGGAAAACCATACTATTTACATGGTTTCGTGCCCCTCCCACCCCTGCAGGGAGGCCCCGCCTGAGCGAGGAGGGTATCGGAAAACCATACTATTTACATGGTTTCGTGCCCCTCCCACCCCTCCAGGGAGGCCCCGCCTGAGCGAGGAGGGTATCGGAATACCATACTATTTACATGGTTTCGTGCCCCTCCCACCCCTCCAGGGAGGCCCCGCCTGAGCGAGGAGGGTATCGGAACACCATACTATTTACATGGTTTCGTGCCCCTCCCACCCCTCCAGGGAGGCCCCGCCTGAGCGAGGAGGGTATCGGAATACCATACTATTTACATGGTTTCGTGCCCCTCCCACCCCTCCAGGGAGGCCCAGCCTGAGCGAGGAGGGTATCGGAATACCATACTATTTACATGGTTTCGTGCCCCTCCCACCCCTCCAGGGAGGCCCCGCCTGAGCGAGGAGGGTATCGGAATACCATACTATTTACATGGTTTCGTGCCCCTCCCACCCCTCCAGGGAGGCCCCGCCTGAGCGAGGAGGGTATCGGAATACCATACTATTTACATGGTTTCGTGCCCCTCCCACCCCTCCAGGGAGGCCCCGCCTGAGCGAGGAGGGTATCGGAATACCATACTATTTACATGGTTTCGTGCCCCTCCCACCCCTCCAGGGAGGCCCCGCCTGAGCGAGGAGGGTATCGGAATACCATACTATTTACATGGTTTCGTGCCCCTCCCACCCCTCCAGGGAGGCCCCGCCTGAGCGAGGAGGGTATCGGAAAACCATACTATTTACATGGTTTCGTGCCCCTCCCACCCCTCCAGGGAGGCCCCGCCTGAGCGAGGAGGGTATCGGAAAACCATACTATTTACATGGTTTCGTGCCCCTCCCACCCCTCCAGGGAGGCCCCGCCTGAGCGAGGAGGGTATCGGAAAACCATACTCTTTACACGGTTTCGTGCCCCTCCCACCCCTTCAGGGAGGCCCCGCCTGAGCGAGGAAACCACCAACGCCCAGAGGGCTGGTGGGATTGAGAGTCTGTGTGCCGGAGCTCCTTACATGTCTGCAAGGTCGCTGAGCCTAGTGCACACCAAGGGGTCCTCCAGGGCCTCGGCAAACCCTTTCAACATGAGCGGACAGGATGAGGAGGAGGAGGAGGAGGAGGGGGAGGAGGGCATCAAGAAAATGGGTCCCACGAAACCGTTAATCTCTTTATGTGGGGAACTCCGTTAGCATAATTTCAACTCGGGTCGCCTTCGGTCATTCGCCTTGGCCCGCCCCGAAGGGGGCCTCTGACCTCGGCGCCTGTCGCACCCCACGAGGCTTTCGCGGGGAACCCGAGAGGTCGCCAGGAGGCCGTGAAGGCCGAAGCTCCCGAGGCGCTGGGCGCTGAAAGAAGCACCGCTTCGGGCTCGGATGGTCTTCGGGTTGTTCCTTCTGCCCAGGTCGGGGAATCTGTTCTTGGCCGAGGCTCGCCGTGGCCAGTAGAGCCCCTTCGTTCCGAATCCGTCGCTCCCCCCCACCCTCGTTCCGCCTGGCCCACAGCTACCCCGCGCTGCAAGTCTGGTTCGACGCTTGGCCTGGCGAGCCGAGGAACAGTGAGCACGCTGGGCAGAGACCGGAGGGAAGGCCGAGGATGCCAGACGTGGCGCGAGCGCACACGTCCTGCCCTTTCCCCTCGAGGAGGAGGAGGAGGAGGAGGAGAGGGAGGAGGAGGAGGAGGAGGAGGAGGAGGAGGAGGCGGAGGAGGAGGAGGAGGAGGAAGAGGAGGAGGAGGAGGCGGAGGAGGCGGAGGAGGACAGCTTCCCCCCCCCCCGCCCTTGCTCCGTGCGCTCCGCCCGCGGCCCAGGGCGCCCAAATGGGGCACTGGCACGCCCGCGTGCCTGGCACTGGCGCCGCTCGCTCGCGGGCTTCCCCCCCTCGCCCTCGCCTTCCCCCTGCTGCCCCCCTGCCCCTTCCCTTGAGTCGGGCCTGTCCTTCCCCTGCTCCCGACCTCGGTTCCCCTTCTCGTCCCTCGGCACGGCCGGTGGTGCATCTCCTGTCTCGTGTTCTCTCGTGTCTCTCTGCCTCCGTCTCTGTCTCTGCCTCTGCCTCTCCGTCTCTCTGTCTCGCTGTTTCTCTTAGTGCATTTTTTTTTTTTTTTTTTTTTTTTTTTTTTGTTTTTTTGTTTTTTTTTGTCTCTCTCTCTCTCTCTGTCGTCTCTCTGTCGCCTGCCCGTCTCTGTCGACTCCCTGTCTCTTTCCATCTCTCCGTCTTCTGCTCTTTGTTTGTTTGTTTGTTTGTTTCTTTGCTTGTTGGTGTTTGTTGGTCTCTCTCTCTTTCTATATTTCTCCCTCTCTCTCGGTGCAGGAGGTGAAGACCGTCCCGGCGCACGTTGAGACTCTGAAGCCGCTTCAGGCCAGGACGGTGCGTGCCATCCGAGGAATGGCGGGGCAGGCGGCATTGAGACATGCGAGGGCGAAGGCGTGCGTGAGGACAGGGACAGGGATATCCTTCCCCCTCCTTTTCCTCCTGCTCCTCCTTAATTCTCCTCCTCCTCCTCCTCCGCCTTGTCCTCCTCCTCCTCCTTCAATCTCCTTCTCTTTCATCCTCGCATGGTGATAGGGGGGATGTATCAGACGTCCCTGCTGGCCCATCCTCAGTCCCAGCGCGGATTCGCTGCATTTACCTTGCCCCCTGCACCCGGTCCAGCTGTCCAGTTTACTACGCAGTGCCAATCTGCCGATGGGGTAGGGTCGCTTTCCTGTCCCGAGTCCGAATTCCATTTCAAACTCTCCGTTGTTGTTTCCCGTCTTCTGTCCGTGGTCCGCCCTTCAGCTCCCTTCCACCTTCCCTTCCTTGGCCCGCGCCCGCCCCCCTCAAATCCTGCCCCGCCTGTTGTGCCCTCCCCCTTCCTCCCTCCTCCCTCCTCCTCCCCTCCCTCCTCCCTCCTCCCTCCTCCTCCTCCTCCTTCTCCTCCACCTCCTCCGCCTCCTCCTCCTCCTCCTTCCCCTCCTCCTCCTCCTCCATCCTTTTTCCTCCTGAATATCCTCTCCCTGTCGCATCCCGAGGCTAGTCGAAAGGGCGGGCTGGGCGTTTCGCCTGAGACTTGCATGCCATCTATGACGTCGGCAACAGTTTCACAAATGGACGGCGGGTGGTTTTCAAAGTAGGATATTGCAAGAGTTTTACGGATTGAGGACGTGCGGTTTTCAAAAT
>CAUYUJ010015577.1:105000-147500 GCA_963575745.1 Prorocentrum cordatum | reverse complement strand
GCTGATGCCGCTGTTGTTGACGATGATGATGCTGGTGCTGATGCTGGTGATGCTGATAATGCTGATGACGATGATTATGCGGAGGATGATAAGGCTGATGATGCTGATGACGATGCTGCTGATGATGGCGATGGTGATGATGATGATGGTGCTGATGCTGTTGTTGCGTCTGCTGCTGCTATGATGCTGATGATGCTGCTACGGATGATGCTGCTGCTGATGATGACGATGCTGATACTGCTGTTGGTTATGCTGCTGTTGCTGCTGACGATGCTGGTGATGGTGATGGTGACGATGATGATGGTGATGATGCTGATGCTAGTGCTGATGAGGTTGTTGCTTCTGCTGATGCTTATGCTGATGATGCTGATGGCGATGCTGATGCTGCCGATGATGATGGTAGTGCTGACGATGCCGATTATGACGCTGGTCCTGAGTATGCTGATGATGCTGCTGACGATGCAGACGACGATGCTACTCGTGATGATGCTGCTGACGATGATGCTGCTGATGCTGATATTGCTGATGATGATGATGATGCTGATGCTGATGCTGCTGAGGATGATGATGATGTTGATGCTGATTATGATGATGATCATGCTGCTGTTGCTGCTGCTATTGCTGCTGCTGATGATGCTGACGACGATGACGATGCCGTTGATGATGATGATGATGATGATGATGATGATGATGATGATGATGATGATGATGATGATACTGATGATGCTGCTGCTGACGATGCTGATGATGCTGATGATGATGCTGATGATGATGATGATGATGATGATGATGATGATAATGATAATGATGATGCTGATGATGATGATGATGATGATGATGATGCTGATGCTGATGCTGATGATGATGATGATGATGATGATGATGATGATGATGATGATGATGATGATGATGATGCTGATGATGATGATGATGAGGAGGAGGAGGAGGAGGAGGAGGAGGAGGAGGATGAGAAGGAGGAGGAGTTGGCTGATGAGCAGCAGGAGTTGGAGGATGATGAGGGGAAGGATGAGGCGAAATGACGAGGGTGAGGAGGAGGAGGAGGAGGAGGAGGAGGAGGAGGAGGAGGACGAGGAGGGAAAGGATGAGAAGGAGGAGTTGGCGGATGAGTAGCAGGAGGACGAGGACGAGGAGGCGGAGGAGGAGGAGAAGGAGGTGGAGGCTAAATGACGAGGAGAAAGAGGTGGAGGAGGAATGGCGATGAGGAGGAGGAGGAGGAGGAGGAGGAGGAGGAGGAGGAGGAGGAGAAGGACGAGGACGAGGACGAGGACGAGGACGAGGACGAGGACGAGGAGGACGAGGAGGAACATGAACAGGAATATGAATCCAGCAGCATCAGCAAGAGTAGCTTCCCCGAGAGGAGCAGGAGGGCCAGGGCTAGGGCACTAGAGTTGAAAGGAGGGGGCGACTACGACGAGGAAGCACTCGGACTCGGATTCTGACATGGGGCCCGCGCTTTGGCGAGAGCGCCCTTCTGAACGCCGGGGGCAAGGCGCCGGTCCTAAACAGGTGCAGCGCTGCAGGGGGAACACCATTCGAGTAACGGTGCGAGCACTTTTTGTAGTCCCAAGCGCGAACAGCAGCAAGGGGGAGAAAGGGGGGCCCGCGGGGACAGACTTCGAGGAGAGAGGAGAGTAGTATCATACTTCCTGGGTGATTGTAGGGGGGATGGAAGGGGGGTTTTGGACGGGGAGCGGGGGACAGGGAGGCAGCGGGGGAGACCCCTCTTCCCGCTTCTCCCCTTCCCCCTTCTACTCCCCCTCCTCCTGTGAGAGGGGTCGAGAGACCTACTGGAAGCGCATCTTGCTCCGCCGTCGCAGGCCAAGCTGACCTCGATCGGCGTCGAACTCAACAAGGCGCCGGGACGGTGGGGTATTCTTCGCATTGTTGGATGTGATGGCGTGATCCCCGTGATTATTACATGGTTGCGAACGTGCTGTTCGTTTCAGCATTGAAGGCAATTCCGGTGTCGACAGCGGACTTCGTAGCATGAGAGCCGTAGGACAGGCATACACACGTAATGCGAGTGTGCATACGGCGTTGCAGGCGTACCACCAAGCCGGAGAAGCAATCGTTGGCAACATCAGCAGTCAGCATCAACAATAAGTACGGAGGTATGCGTGAATGAATACGGCGGTGCAGTTTTGCATCTATATGTATGTGCATGTGTATACGCATATGTATATGCATATGCATTTGTACATGCATATGCATGTGTTTGTATATCCATGGATCCGTGTATATGTATTATATATACATGTAGATGTATGTGTATGCGCACATCTATGTATGTATTATATGTCTATTTGTTTATACATGGCACTATCTATCTTTGTGGGTTGTAATGCGTATGCATGCGTACATGTTTAGGCTTGTGTATCGGTGTACCTATCTGTGTACGTATATGTTTTGGTATGTGCATGTATGTGTTTGTTTTTAATTACGAGCACATACACATACATCTACACACATGTATCTACGTTGATATCATCTAGCCTTCCATATGTACACGTGTAGGTAAACGTGTATGTATATGTATACGTACATGCATTTGTATACGTATATGTACATGTACACGCATATGTACGTACACACATGTATATCCATGCATGTATATTGTATATACACAAATGCAGATACCTACATGTAAACGTATGCATACACATTTACGTCTACATACACACACGCTATATACACATGTATGTTGATACGCACGTGTGTATATATATATATATATATATGTATATATATAGGTATATATACATATGTATATACATATGCGTCGCGTCGCGTCTCGGACTTAGGGGGGACCCGTCTCCAGAGGATGTGGAGCGGCTGGTGCTGGCTTTTCATCTGTACAACACCCTCCGCACCCAGCCACCGCTCCCCGTAGACTGCACCACAGAGCAGCATGAGCAGCGCTTCTACACTGCCCGTAGGGCTGCACAGGCACTCGTCGATAGGTCCAGGGCACTCTTCTGACAATGTCCGCCGTGGAGCCGCAAAGGTTGGCGTCGGGATGCTGTGCAGCTTGCTGCACCGCGGTCGGTCCTCGGACTGACACGCCGCCCTCTTGCGATTCTTGTCTCTCTTTCTCTTGCTCTGCTGCAGCTGCCGCATGCTTGTGGTAAGGATGGTGGAGCGTTCCGGTTACGAGCGATGTACATACATATATATATATATATATATATATATATATATGTGTCATATGTCTCATATCATGCGCAGAACTGTTTTTGGATATATATATATATATATACATACATACTGGCCTTCGGCCCATCCCGCCACCATGCCTGGGTTGTAGGTCATAGGCCTCTGGGATGTTCGTTGGTATATCGCAGGAGGCCTCTCCAGGGCCTCTTGGAGGCCGTTTTGAAGCCTCTAGAGGTATTTTTGGGGGTCTTCTGGGGTCTCTCCGGGCCTCTTGGGGCCTCCCTGTGGCCTCTTGGGGGCCTCTTGGGGCGGAAAGCTAGGATTTTCGGTTCGTGTTTCCCCTCTTGGGACCATCTTGAGGCTGTCTTTGGGCCGTCCTGGGCCGTCTTGGGCGCCTCTGGGGCTGTCTTGGAGCCCTCTTGTGCAGTCTTGGAGCTCTGTTGGGGGCCTCTTGGGCTGTTTTGGGACTATCGGGGGGGCCTCTTGGGCCGTCTTGAAGCGTCGAAAGCTCGAAAAGTGGAGGACCCCCAAATCGTCGAAACACCTAAGGGTAATCAATGATTTTGGCCTCTTTGGGCCCTCGAGGGAAGCTCTTGGGGCTCTCTTGGGGCGCCTCGAAGGCTTCTTGGGCCGTCTTGGGGCCGTCTTGGGCATCTTGGATTGCTCGTGCGGCGATTCGGGGCCCTCTTGGACCGTCTGGGCGGCCTCTTGGAGCCCTCTTGGCCCGTCTTGGGGCCTTCTTGGGCCCGAACGTGTCATGCGGGAAGCCGCGACGGGACCATGCTTGAGGACAGGCCCAAGGGATTAGGCGAAAGACCTGAGGACCAACTCGTGCCTCAATGTACGGTGGCGGATATGTATATATATATATATATACACTTATATTTATACACATACACACACATACCTATATATATATATATATATATATATATATATATATATAGGTATGCATATGTGTATGAGTTTCAGGCTCCATTGACAAATACTTGAACGTAGAGCCATGCGCATCAGTGTAAATTGGAGTGTAATGACACGAATGTCGACACTATACGCACAGTTGAAAGTAGAAGTATCTAGTGGTCTTCGGGACATCTCGCTGTCCTCTCTGGGTTATGACCGCGAGGTGCAGAGGGAGCATGTTGTCGGGAACATAGCGGCTTCCCAGGGTTTTGGGCCTCTCGGGTTCCTTTCCGGGGCTTACTTGGGCCTCTTCTTATCTTCAGGCCTTCTGAGGGCCTCTTGGGGTCTGGTTTCACCATGCCGCACCTCAATTGGGGGGTGGGTGGAGCGCTTGGCGCGTTCCGTTGACACCAGAGCGCGGTATCGTGATTAGAAGGAATCCATCAGATGTGTGTCGGGTGATGATCGGACAGTGACCTGCAAACCCATCTGCATTCGCAGCGGGGACGCCCTGCAGTCCTTGCCTTTACCCCTTCTCGATGTTCAGTTTGCTCTGTGTCAGTCCGTCGACTGTTGTAGAGGCGTGTCTTCTGCCCGAGATCGAGACCATCTCTCTCCGTTCTCCTCCCTGCTCCCTCCTGGGAGTGGGTCCCTGGGTCATCACGTGAGTGCGCGTGCGGCAGGCTTGTGGCGTGTCGACGCGGCGACGACCCTGGCTACCCGGAGTTCAAGGCTGAACGATCCGACGGTGGCCCAGAATCCGCCGACATCGAACGATCCGGGAGCCTTGAGACGGGGGTCAATGCAAACGGGGGTCAGCCAGACCGCCAGACCACCACCACCACCACCACCACCACCAGCACCACCACCACCACCACCAGCAGCACCACCATCACCACCACCACCACCACCACCACCACCACCACCACCACCACCACCACCACCACCACCACCACCACCACCACCACCACCACCACCACCACCACCACCACCACCACCACCACCGGGGAGGGCCACCTGCAGCGAGGGGCTCCACGATGCCTTCCCAGACTGGGGGACGGGGACGTCTCGAGCGAGAGGGGTCGGGGCTCAAAAGACGGGGGTCAATGCAAACGGGGGTCAGCCAGAGCGCCGGACCTTGCAGGATCCTGCAGAGCTGGGGGTGCACTGACCCCGGGTCTGGGTGCAGGATCCTGCAGGATTTTGCCAGTTCCTGGAGAGCCTGACTGACCTTGGTCTGGTTCGGCCAGGGTCAGTGCGTCTTCGAACGACCTCCGCGCCACCAGAAAGCCGCGAGCGTTCAACGCTAAGCGACCCGCGCGGTGTCAGCAGCCGGCGCCCGTGCCGTCACGACATGGCCTGCCGAAAGCACCACGGCACAACCCCAGGGCATTGATTTCATTGGCCACCAGAGTACAACCTGCGATGTTCGAGTGATGCCGTGTCCCAGCGCCACCGTCAGCCCCGCGTAGGGCCGTCCCCCTTTGGAAGACACTGGCGCAGTCTCCAGTCTCCAATCTCTACCGCATGGTCGAGCACTCGTCATCTTCCCTGCTCGCCGAGCGCGTTCCACTGCTCGCAGAGTGCCTGCTCGCAAACGTCCGAAAAACACACATCTGTCTGCTTTGACGTAATTTATCGTAGATCCCCAGCGGGGATCCAGGCCACTTGCGAGTAGCTACTTTGCGAGTAGTGGAACGCGCTCGTCGACCTGCGCCGAGGCGGCGGGCTCCCGCGCCGCGCCCTGACGGGCAAGAAGGGCGGGCCTCCGGGCGGCGCGCGCACGACTGCGGTGCTCGCTCCTCCCCTCCTCCGCTCGCTCCCGCCTCCCTCCTTGCATGAAGTCGGGCGTGTCCCCCTACAGGGGGACTTTTCGACGAAACATAAAAAGTACTCAAAAAAGATTCCCAAATGGTCAAAGAATATTCCAAAAGTAGTCCCCAGATGTTTTTATGATTATTTTTTGAATATTCCTCCTGTAGAGGGACGGCTCGACTTAATCCTTGCAATGGCTTCCGCCTCCCTCCTTCCAGTGGAGGACAGGCCACCTGGACCCTCTGTACCTGGCGTTGGCGGAACAGCGCTGCAGCCGCCCTGCCCCTGTTGGACTCCTGCCCCAGGTGCGCCAACGGAAGGGCCTCGCTTGCATCGAAGAAGAAGAAACGCCATCAAGATAAACTTTTGGCGCTCCGCGCGGATTTCTTGGATCCGCGCTGGGCCCCCCCCCCCTCCCCGGCGGCGCCTCTGGCGCCGCCCCTGGCGCGCTCCGCGCGCCCCTGGGGGCGGGTCCAGCGCAGATCCAAGAAATCCGCGCGGAGCGCCAAAAGTTTTTGTTCATGGCGTTTTCCCTTTGTCTATTGCAGGAGTGCCTGTTATGGAGCGCGGCCCTTCTGGGACCTCTCTGGGCTAAGGGGGGGCTCTGGTTTTCGTACCGTTCCTGAGATCTGGGCCAGGGAACCTGCTGCAGTCAACCCGCATAGGAAGGATAGGCAACCTTCCCGCGGGTACCCTTGCATCCTTGCCTCCTCGGTCCATCATTCGCCGCTTTCGCTGGCCGCGCCCCGCCCGAAAAGCTTCGAAATGGGCGTCCAAGGCCCCTGCATCCTCATCGCGCATCCTTACTATACTGGTTGACTGTAGTGTTAAGTCGGGCACGTCCCTCTACATGGGGAATGTTCAAGAATAGTAAAAGTAGTGTGGGGACTATTTTTGGCGTTTTTTTGGACCAGTTGGGAATATTTTTGGATCATTTCTTATGTTTCGTCCAAAATCCCCCTGTGGGGGGACAGGCCCGACCTAAAACTGTACTGGTTGACTGCAGTGGTCGCCAGTGGCCGAGGCTCGCCGTGCCCCGGCAAGCGCTCACTCGTAGGCCCCCCGTCGGAGCGCTCCTTAGCGGCAGCACGAGGGCTGCACGGGGGGCAGCGATGGGGTTGTGGAAGTCGATTCGTGGAGAGGAAGCATGTTGCCAACTAGCTTTCAGATGTCTAAAACATGTTTCAAACATGCTCTTAATGATGCAAAAAGCACGGTTGAAGCATTTCCAGAACACGTTTTGCACATGGTAAACACATCTTTGATTCGATGATAAGACTGTTAGAGTGTCCATTGTCATGGCATCCACAACGATGGGGGGGGGGACCAGCATAGGGTTGAGTCGGGCGTGTCCACAACGATGGGGGGGGGACCAGCATAGGGTTGAGTCAAAACATAGTGGGCGACTTTTTGACTATTCTTGACCGTGTGGGAGTTTCTTGTCCAAAATCCCCCTGTAGGGGACAGGCCCGACTTCAGCATAGGGGGGGATGCATCGGCCCCCAGTCGCCCACTGATCGCCGATAGGGGCCCGATAAGCCCCAGCCCGCCCAGGAAGGTGCGGTTTCGCTATCGGGGGCCTATCGCCGATCTGCCGACGATGTGTCGCCGATTCCAGGTCGATGCATCCCCCCCTGTGCCAGCCACCCTCCCCCCATCGATGCCCCTCATGCACGAGGGTGGCTCCTCTGCCCTCGGCTCTCGGGGGCGGCCCGAGCGAGCGAGCGAGCGCGCGGCGAGGCCAAGAAGTCGACCTCCTCCTTCGAGCAGAAGATCACGGCCCGCCCCCCTTGGCCGCGCATCGCGGCCGCCGCCGCCAGAGCGAGGCCGACGGTGAGGAGGAGGAGGAGGAGGAGGAGGAGGAGGAGGAGGAGGAGGAGGAGGAGGAGGAGGAGGAGGAGGTGGAGGTGGAGGAGGACGGGCTGCTGCCCCTGCTGCCCCTGCTGCTCCTGCTGCTGCTGCTCCTGCTGCTGCTGCTGCTCCTCCTCCTCCTCCTCCTCCTCCCTCGAGGAGCGCAGTGCAGCAGTGTTTGTGTCGTCGTTCTCGTGAGGGGCGGCGTTTCCGATCCCCAGAGTCTCGGGGAAGGCTGTCTCTCAGGCTGGCTCTGGCGGATTCCATTGGCTCGTCTCGTCTCGTCTGGTCTCGTCTCGTCTGGTCTCGTCTCGTCTCCTCTAAGACATGATCGGGGCCTCTGAGAGGTCTCCCCCCTGGTTCTGCCCTCCCCCTCTCGGTGCGCTGCTCCACACACAGCCCAGCACTGGTCCGCACACAGTGGCACAATTTCTGGCGCGCTTGCCGTCGCAGTTCTTTTCTTCTCATTTTGTCGTGGCCTTCGTTTCATATATGTTTTTCCGATGCCCCGTCTAGACGCCGTCGGAGCAGCCCGCCGCGGAGCCTAGCCAGCCCTCTGCGTCTCGTCCTCGATCTCTCCTCGCCGTCGCCGTCGTCGTCGTCGTCGTCGTCGTCGTCGTCGTCGCCAGTCCCATCTTTTTGTCTGTCCTGTCCTCTTGGTGCGCGCCGCCCACGCGCGGTTGGAAGCAGCCGGCGGACGCCCCCGCAGGCAGCAAAAAGGGTGGCGCGAGGGCCGCGCGGTCCCCGCGCGCGTTCTCCCGCCCTTGGGGCCCGCCGGCGAGGCGAAGAGAGTGCGGGAGGAGCTCGCCGAGCTGTTGAAGGAGATGGAGGCCTCCCCCCGAGAGGAGGGACGAGGCACATCCAAGGCGAATACTAAGAATGAGCACCCTTCCTGAAGGTACCCTTGCATCCTTGCCTCCCCGGTCCATCCTTGGCCACTTGCGTTGGTCGTGCCCTTCTCGGAAGCTTCCAAGTGGGCGTCCAAGACCCCTGCATATCGGAAACTGGAACATCTACATTACCAGTAGCGGGCTGTTTTTAAATCCCTTCTTGAGGGTCGAGGACGACGCTGGGGGGGTGTGGTGTATACTTTTTTCCCCGATGTCACGGGGAAACAACGAAACATGTATACACCAGGGTCCCGTATACACCAGGATCCGCTCGCCAGTACAAATGCCTCGGTGCATAGAGTTCGATTCCCTAGCATCCTCATCGCGCATCCTCATGCCACGGGCCGACGGTGCAGCCAGCAGGGCGCTGAAAGAAGGACCTCTCTGGGCTCGGAAGCGGCTCGCTGCTCCCGTGGTCGTTCCGCGGCTGTGCCTCCGGCCCCCCTCGCGCACCCGGGCTCCTCTGGTGTCACGCGGGGGGTCCTCCTCCTCCTCCTCCTCCTCCTCCTCCTCCTCCTCCTCCTCCTCCTCCTCCTCCTCCTCCTCCTCCTCCTCCTCCTCCTCCTCCTCCTCCTCCTCCTCCTCCTCCTCCTCCTCCTCCTCCTCCTCCTCCCTCCTCCTCCTCCTTCTCCTCCTCCTCCTCCTCTCCTTGTCCTCCTCCTCCTCTTCCTTCTCCTCGGATCCCACACGTCACCCACCCCCGCCACTGCCCCCCCCCGCTTGGCTGCGTTCCCTACTTGGCGCTCCTTGTTTCAGCAGCCCGACTGTACCGATGCCGCCTGCCCTGCCCTTGTTGTGGGCCCTCGTCGTGTGCCCCCCCGGGAGGGCCCTCGCCACCACGGCTGCGTTCTCCTCGAAATTCTGGCCAGGAAGCACCCCAGGAGAGATCTGATGATGATGATGATGATGATGATGATGATGATGATGCTGCTACTGATGATGATGATGATGGTGGTGGTGGTGGTGATGATGCTGCTGCTGATGATAATGTCAATGACGAGGATGTTGATGTTGATGTTGATGATGATTATTTTGTTGGTACTGATGACGATGACGACGATGATGCTGATGCTGCTGCTGCTGCTGATGATGATGACAATGACGATGACGAGACGATGATGGTGATGATGGTGACGATGGTGATGTTGATGACGACGATGATGGTGATGATGACGATGACGATGACGATGACGATATGATGATGATGACCATGATGATGATGATGATGATGATCATGATGATAATGACGATGATGATGATGTTGATGATCATGATCACGATTATCCAGATGATCATGATGCTGATGATGATGATGATGTCGATGCCGATGATGATGATGATGATGATGATGATGATGATGATGATGATGATGATGATGATGATGATCAGTAATAATAGCAAGGATCATACTAATAATAAGATGATGATGAGGATGCTTATGATGATGATGATGATGATGATGATGATGATGATGATGATGATGGTGGTGGTGGTGGTGGTGGTTATGATGATGATGGTGGTGGTGGTGGTGATGATGATGATGATGATGATGATGATGATGATGGTGATGGTGGTGGTGGTGATGTTGGTGATGATGATGATGGTGGTGATGATGCTGCTGATGGTCGTTCTATAGGCTTACGCCACATTCGCCGACCCCTCTATAAACTACTGCGCCTCCAGGACTGCCTTCCACGAGGCTTGTCCGAATCATGACACGGCGCTCGGCAGCGTTCCTGTTGCCTCGTTGCTGTCGTATTTTCGCTTTGGGATGTCCGTTGGGATCTCGTGGCGAGGATTCTCGCGGGCCTCTTCGAGGCAGTTTCGAAGGGTCTTGGGGGCCGCTTTGGGGCTTCTTTTGGACCTCTTGGGGGCTCCTTGGGGCCTCTTGGGAGCCTCATGGGGGCCTCTTGGGGCCGCTTGGTGGCCTCTTGCGTCCTCCGGAGAGCTTCGTTGGGCGGAGCGCTGGAATTCGCGCTTCGTGGTCCCTCTCTTGGGCCCTTCTTGGGGCCGTCCTGGAGCTCTCTTGGGCCGTCTAGGGCGCCTCTTGGGCCACGTTGGAGTTCTTTTGGGTTGTCTTTGGGGCCTCCTGGGAGCCTCGGTGGCCGTCTTGCGTGGTCCTGGGGGCCTTGTGGGGGCCTCGTGGACGGCTTTCAACGCCGTGAAGGTTAACGAGTTTGGATATGCTGAAAATGCACGATGGTGGTGATGATGACGCTGAGGATGATTATGACAATGGCGATGAGTTTGATGATGTTGATGATGATTATGATGATGATGATGATGATGATGATGATGATGATGATGATGATGATGATGATGATGATCATGATGCTAGTGATGATGCTGATGATGATGTTGATGATGATGTTGATGATGGTGTTGGTTGTAATGTTGTTGTTGATGATGATGATGATGATGATGATGATCATGGCGACGAAGATGGTGACGACGACGGCGAATATAGTGTTTCCCAGCTACCTGTACGATAGCTGTGATGATCGTAGCGAAGGAGGAGGAGGAGGACCAGTGTAAACCTAAGACGCATCAGCGATGTTGCAATCAATCCTCCATCGAATCTCCCTCTTCATAGGCCCCTGCAAGGGTTCATCCATTGAGGGAAGTGCCCCGTTGGAAGAACCGTTTGAACATCTGGAACCGTGCCAGAGCACCTTTCCTGGGACTTCACCGCTACGAATCAACCTTACTAGTGCGTCTCGAAGATCCTGCATCGTGCCATGGCGCCATTCCTGGGACTCGAACACTGCAAATCAGCATAATTTTTGCGTCCTGACAATCCTACATCGTTCCAAAACGCAGTCTCTGGGACGTTCAGCATTCTCATCCTGGAAACTGTTGCAAACTCTCTAGACGAATCTGCGCGGCTCGAAGGCGAGAGCCACATTTGAAACGTACCGCCCCCCAGCCGTGAAACTCTCGAAATGTTTTGATGACTGTGCGCGGCGCTAAGGCGAGAGTCACATCTCGAAAACAACCTGCCCTTCATCCGTGAAGCTCTTGTTGCAGTCTTTTAAGACAAGTGTGCGCGGGGCTCAGGCGAGAGCCTAATTGTGAAAGTGTCCCGCTCTCCATCGTGATTTCGTCGCAAATTTCAAGCGCAAGGGCCATACATGGCGAGGAAGTCCCAGGCGAAACGCCCAGACCGCCCCTACGGACACGTCTTGGGGTGCGGCAGGGAGGTGTTACCTATTGGGAAAAGGTGAGGAGGAGGAATATTAATAAATCGACGAAGAAGAAGACGACTTATAATAATACTTTTAATCATAGTACTAAAAGTACGAATACATAATACTACTACGCATGATAATATGCTCATATTATTAATAAGACCACTGAGATGACGAGTGCTAATACGAATATTAATAGTAGTAAGAATATTCATATTACTAATACTAAGAAGGAAATTAAATGATTGCGAAGGCCTTACGGCCAGTGCCGCCGACCCTGAGAACGACGAAGATGAAAACGAGGGGGGGGCAGGGGGAGGAGGATGAGTGGGAGGTGGAGGAAGGGTGGAGGAGGTGGATGAGGGAGGAGG
Source organism: Prorocentrum cordatum (assembly GCA_963575745.1). Taxonomy (NCBI): domain Eukaryota; class Dinophyceae; order Prorocentrales; family Prorocentraceae; genus Prorocentrum; species Prorocentrum cordatum. Next base: position 135,308 of record CAUYUJ010015577.1, on the reverse strand, counting down.
AGGGGGGAGAAGGATGTGGAGGAGAAGCAAGAGGAGGAGAAGGAGGCAGAGGAGAGCAGGAGGAGGGGGAGCAGAGGGGAGGGGAGGAGGAGGAGGAGGAGGAGGAGGAGGAGGAGGAGGAGGAGGAGGAGGAGGAGGAGGAGGAGGAGGAGGAGGAGGAGGAGGAGGAGAGAGGAGGAGGAGGAGGAGGAGGGGGAGGAGGAGGAGGAGGAGGAGGAGGAGGAGGAGGAGGAGGAGAGGAGGAGGAGGAGGAGCAGAGGAGGGGAGGAGGAGGAGGAGGAGGAGGAGGAGGAGAGGAGGAGGCCAGAGGCTTTCTTGGGACAGCCTGGGGCTCTCTTGAGGCCGTCTTGGGCCGTCCAGGGCTCCTCTTGCGCGGTCTCGAGGCACTCTTGGAGGCCTCCTGGGCTGTCTTGGGCCAATCTTGGGGGCCTCTTGGGCCTTCTTGGAGGCGTCTTGGGCCGTCTTGGGGCCCTCTTCGGCCGTTAGGGGACCCTCTTGGGGGCCTCTTGGGCCGTCTCGGGGCGATCTTGGGGGCCTCTTGGGCCGTCTTGGCGCGTCGGGAAGCGGAAGAGGCAAGAACGCCAAAATCTGTTGAAAACGTATTGGAAATCCATGAATTTTGCCTCTTGGGGTTCTCGTGGGAAAGCTCCTGGAGGCCTCTTGGGGCGCTTTGCAGGCCTCTTGGCCGTCTGGAGGTCGTCAAGGCGTCTTGGACAGATCGTTTGGCGATTCGGGGTTCTCTTGGACTGTCTTTGGGGCCTCTTGGGGCACTCTTGGCCCGTCTTGGGGCTTTTTTGGGCTCCGGGACTCCTGGGGGGGGCGTCATATCTGACGCCCCCATCGGGACCCCCCCGGGACCGCCCCAGGCCCCCCCTCGCCTCCGGCGGGGAAGGGATCGAAGGGAAGGGGCTTCCCTTCGACTCAATTACGACGTTGCTCAACTTCGCTTTGGTTGGCGCGCTGAGGAGGTCCCTGGAAAAGGGGGGAGCTTCGAAGAGCCCAGGGAAAGGGGGAGGCAGGGAAAGGGGACGACAGAGACGACGACCAACGAATGACGGAGATGACGACTTGAACGGGCAAGCCCCTCACACACGCCGACAGGGTCGGCGGATCTATAGTACCAAGACGAGCAATAACAGTAATACGAAGAAGAGGAGGAGGAAGAGGAGGAGGAGGAGGAGGAGGAGGAGGAGGAGGAGGAGGGAGAGGACGTGGTTGAGGGGCCCACCACCGAGGCGGAGAAGGCGAAGGTCGATCAGGTGTGTGCCCCCCTGCTGGAGAACGGCGGAGAGGAGCTCCCCAGCACCGGCTTCCCTTGCAGACTCGCCTTGCTGCTCATTCTGCTTCCCCCTTCTCGTCGTCGTCCTTGTCGTCGTCCTCAATCTCATCCGCATCTTTTTTTGCCCTCCTCTTCCTCCTCCTGCTCCTCTGGCCCTTCTGTCCTCGTCGTCGGCCGTATAGGCTCCGATTGCCCGAGTTCCGAGAGGGGGCTTCGGGTTTGCCAGGGCCTCTGACAATCTCCATGTGGTAATACGGCTGGGCTCCGACATCCTTAGCAGGATTGTAAAGCGCAGATGGTCGGTCAGAAAGCCAAGCTGGGTAAAGGAATGAGGGGGCGTGACAAACGCAGGACACAGCAGGTGGGAGAAGATGACCCTTGGCCGCCTCTGCCGCTGCAGCCAGGCCCACAGCGTTCGGGTCAGTCTCGTCCTGGGGGTTCGCAGCCAGTGGGGGGGCGCCGTGGCGCGTGTCTTCGCCGCCACGATGGTGGACGTCTGTGCCGCCTCCGCCTCCTACCCCAGCCGATGTTCGACGCCATGGAGGTATATCCAACGCTAAGGACAGTAAGGCGAAGTGCTCGTCGTGCGCGCGTCGGGCTCGGGCTTCGAATCTGCAGATGTGCAAGGATACGTGTTTTTGCGGCGCTCCCTTCAGCAGCACTCCGCCTCCCCAGGCTGCTGGGGCCGGCGGAGATGGAAGGGCCGGCGGCCCTCAAGGACCGAGCGGGCACCGAGCACGCACGAAGGCCGCCCGAGCTCCTTTTTGGTGAGCCTCACGTGCGCAGGTCAAGCGCCTTGTGACGGACATGCCAGTGATTCGGCAGGTGACAGCGGTGGCGAGTGAGGTCCAGAGTGCTCAGACTGCCTTCGACAAGGCCGAGAATCGGCAGCTCAAGCTTGCATTGGATCTCGACAAGTGCAAAAGAAGGTCCTTCAGGAGTCAGCCAAGAGCCCTGCGGAGGCGAAGCGGGAGCGTGCTGAGTCGTTCCGCTCCATGGTGCCATCGCAGCAAGGAAGCGCAGGGGCTGGGTCGTAGTGCTCGCGATCCTCGACGATCGATGTCTCAGCGTTGTTCTCTGCCAATCGTGTTGAGGATGCGCTATTCACGACTTCGCTAGGGACAGAGTTCGCCAACGAGGATGGTTTCATTGACGCGACGGACATGGCTGTGATTGATAGGATGGAGGGGGCGATGCGCGGTGCTTTTCTTCACGCGCTGAAGGCCGCGTTCGGGGAAGCTCTTTGGCAACTCATGGAGCATCGTGATAAGTTGTCGGGCGTTCGCGGGCAATCGCCAATAGCAGGAGTCAGCATTCCCGTGGGCCTCAGGCCCCCCCAATCCCAGCCTGCTGAAGGTGCAGCGGCTTCGGCTGGGTCGTGTTCAACGGCGGCCTCTTCTGCGGGTTCACGGGGTCTGCTCCTGTTCGTGAAGATGTACAGCAGGATGCTGTGGCGCCGATGTCCTTGTTGTCTATATTAGATGGAGCGTGCCAGGCTCGAGGCGATAGGGGGTGAGTTGAAGGAGGGTGCGGGCGTGTTGCTGAGTGTTGCACGGTCGGTGGCGGCGAAGGACGACCCGTCTCATCTTCGCCGCGCGCGATGCCTTCGGCTGTGGCGGGTTTGAGTCGAGCGATTGCGTCGCCATCTACCACTTCTAGGTCGACACCATTCGTATTCTGTGTCAGCGGTGCGGCCCGGCGCCGCCCCGGAGAAAGCTGCGTCTCTGCGGGTGAACAGGGTTGCCCGCGCTCGCGTTAGAGCTTCGGCTTCGACGGCGCAGAGCGGGGGGTCTCTCACTCGCCCTGGTGGATCGGCTGGAGGGGTCGGCGCGAGCTCCTTGTTGCCCCGCGTTGCTGGGGCAGTGATTTCTCCCTGGGTGGGGTCCAGCTTTCCAGTGGCCGCGCGTTCCACGATGACGGTTGTTTTCTTCGTCTTCCGCTGGGCCCGGCGCCGCCCCTGCGAAGATTGCGCTGGTGGCTGGATGAGAGTTTGCTGGGCCAGTGCTGCCCCGCATGGCCAGAGACGTGGTCTCCGTTGGGGTTGGGTCGCGTTCTTCGAGTTCGGGAGGGCCGAGCGACGCCGCTGAGAATGCTGTGGGATCGGCTGGCGGGGAATGCGCGCGGATGTCTCTGCCCCGCGTGGCCAGGGGGGCGGCCCCCCCTGGGGCGGGGTCCGGTGCTTGGGCGGCCTTGCCGGCCTCGGGCGCGGCGTCTTCTTCGGCGGGGGCGTGCGGGTTCAGCGCCGGTCCAGGCGAGGAGTGTTTCCACGGCGGGAGGGGAATGCGCTGGGCTCCTGCCCCGCGTGGGCAGGGATGCGGCTGCCCATGGGGCGGGGCCGCGATGCGCGTCGTCTCGGCGGCTGGGCGACGCCTCTGAGAAGGTCGCTTTGGCGGCTGGGGGGGTGGGGGTGGCGCGCTTCGGCTGACAAGCCTCGCTTGGCCAGGGATATTGAGTTCCATGGGGTGAGGTCGGGGCCCTCTGGCCCGCCGTCCAAGTTTGTATTTGTCGTGGAGAGGACTCACCAACCCCTGCGCGTGCGTAGTAATTCGGGGGGCGCTGGGCCCGGCGGCCAGGTCGTCGGCCGCGGGGCGGACGGCAGGCGCCGCCGTGGTTCCGCGGGGGCACGCCGAGGAATAAGGTCCAGGTCAAATTCTTCATGACTGGGGGGCGGCGGGCAGCGCGGGCGTGCATCCTTCTTCTCTTCCTGTTTCTTCTTCTTCTTCTTCTTCGCGTGAGACAGGGTCCAAGGCCGAGGCGGGCGGCGTTGCCGCGGGGGCCGCGAAGAGGTATCGGGCCCACTTGTTGCGCCGCCTGGCTCCGGAACCGCGTCGCCAAGTGGGCCTTCGTGATCTTGGAAGTGGTGCTTCGCCGCCAGACGGCTGACTTTGGTGGCGTGGTGGGTCTCCAGATTCAGGCTTTGAAACAGTCCTCATTGTGGGTGTGTGCAATGCGTCTTTTGTTGAGCTCAATGCCAAGGCGCCCGAACTCGCCGGCGTTGCCGCGTTGGTGTCCGCGTGCCGTGGGCCATGGGTCGCCATCCGCCGCTGAAAAATTACCCCTGCGGGAGTTGACGTCTACCGGTTGGCTGTCCTTTGCGTGTGTGTGTGTGTGTGTGTGTGTGTGTGTGTGTGTGTGTGTGTTTGTGTGTGTGTGTGTGTGTGTGTGCGTGTGCGTGTGCGCGTGTGCGTGTGCGGCGAACGTCGCGCCGTCGAACGTGGGGTATGTAGGTGCCGTGGGTGGTGTTCGCGTGCTCGATTAACTCGTTGCTTCGCGATCGGCTTGTCCTTGGATCGGTGGTTTGCTAGCAGTTTTCCGTGCGGTCGAGGAAGCGGGCCAAGCTCATTGCGCCTGATCTGAAATTGGATTTCGATGTGCGTCGGTCGGGGGCGCGGTTGATGATGGCGCCCCGTGCCCCCCCTCGCCCCTGTCAGCCGGGGCGCCTGCCTGGCCCTGCCAGCAAGCTGTCCAGGGCTCGCGCTGCGGCAGAGGAGCGGAATGGGGAGGGCCGTTTCTATGGGGGCGCCTCCCGCGCTTGCTTCGCGGAGTCTCCTGCGGAACCTTGCCGCCGAGGGTCCGCCTCCCCTGCGGCGCGTCATGTCGGATGATGATATGGGCGACGCCTTCGCGGACCATGGGGCCGCGTGCGTGCCAGCTGATGACGGTGGCGCGTAGGTGGCCGTCGCGGATTCGGATGTGGGCGCGTTTGCGTCGATCCGGAGTGGGTGGGCTGAAGGGGGCTGAGGATTCGCCGTGGCAGCTGGTGGCGCCGCGGAATCCTCCTTTGGGAGCTCCTGAAGTTGCGAAAGAGGCTGGGGATCTTCGCCACCGCTTCGCGACTTAGGTTGGCGCCGTGGAGGCGCAATCCCTCGGGCTGACAGGAAGCAATATGGTTGACGGTCGTCGGTGAAGGGGTCTCGGCTCGGTGTCTATTGGGGGTCCAAATCGTAAATTTCTTCCGCGGGTCTCAGCTCTCATTGGCGGGCTGCGGCTGCCAACCTAGTGGGGAGTTCTCTCACTTGAAAGCCGACAAAGCCGGTGTGCCGCGTGTTCATCATCTGCGAGTGTTCCTACGGAGTCAGGCTGGCGCAGTTCCTGATGATCAGATTGTTCCTCTCTGTTCGCAAACGTGGTCGATGGATTCGCGGTTTGAGGTCGTTCGTTCATGCTATTTTGTGAGTCCGCGGAGGCGTTCGCTGCTGCGGCCATGAGGGCTGGGAGCAAAAGCTCGTCTGGCGGCTGCTCGGCAGCAGTTTTTTCGAGGCATGGTTCATCGGCAGTTGGTGGCTGAGTGCGGAGCTTTACACGCGTGCGTCAAGGATAGCTCGGCAGGGCTCGGCCCCCGATGGCTGCGACGACAACGGGGCGATGGCCGCCTTGTCGGAGGCGCGGCAGCTGGCGTTGCGCGACAGTCTGGGGCCCTGGACGTTGGGCCAGCTCCTGGAGGCGCTGTGTTCGAGGCGCCAAGGGCGTCGAGGGAGTCGGGCAGCGTGGCGCGCGTTGGCTTATTGAGCCATGGTCGCCGCGGGCTCCTGAATTTGTTTCGCGAGATTGAAGCCAGGGTCGCTTGGTCTTGGCAATGGCTCGCATCTCTGAATTCTCTTGTTGCGCAAACCTGACGTGCGTATGGGTCGCGCTACTGGCTTGCTCGCATGGCTCGGTCTTCCGCGGAGTCGCATGAGGTCTCGCCCCGCGGAGGTCGGGGCCGCCGGGCGCGCGGGGCCGTGGGGCGCTGCGGTTTTTCGTGCGTAGATCGATGAATGTCACCCAGCGTGCGGGGGGGCTTCGAAGCGACGTTGTCCGTGAATGAGTTTCGGCTCGCAGCGTCTCTGCTGGCGGCTGTGCCGAGCAGGCTGAATAGTGCTAGCCAGTTCGCGACTGCTCAGATTTGTCAGTGGTCCGCCAGGTCCAGGCGGGCTGGGGCTTGCGGGAGATCCGGGTCGAAGTTGCTCCTGTGCCGGGAGTGAGCGCTGCAGCGGGGTCGCCCGCAGTGGGGTCGCCCAGGCCAAGCTTCGTCATTTCTGGCGTCTCGGCCAGGCTCAGCGTTGGGCTTTTCGAACCCTGGAGCTGTCTGGAGTGGCGCCTCGGAAGATCGGTGCGCGCCTTGTCCTCGCTGGGGCTTTGCCGCGGGCTTCCAATGCTTGGGTTTTCCTTTGGATCGCGCCATTGGTCCTCCATCAATGGCGTCGGGCCTTGGCCAACACCTGAAGCTCGGGGCATGGCGTGGGTGGGCGGGGTGGGGTGGGTGGGGTGGGGTGGGGGGGCGGCCTCGCCACCTTGTCTGCTCCGGATGTGCGGAAGAATTGCCCAGCCTTCGCCGCTGGTTCTCAGTTGTTAGTTTCTTGGTTTCACATTGCGGCTTCTTTGCCCGAGGCGGCAGTCGATGGGGCGCGGGCGTGTTGGGAGGAAGCGATCGAGAGGGTTTAGGCCATGCGCCCATCCAGGCGGCGGCGCAATATTCGAGGGCCGATGTCCGCGGTAGTTGCCGCCGCGACGTTCCTGAGATGGGAGCTCGATGGGGCCCTGGCGTTGAGTGTCTCCAGGGGGGGTGATGTTTCTGCTTTGCCCGGCGAGCTTCGGTCCGAGGCTGCTCTGGCGTCGTGTTTCAAGTGCGAAGTTGATCGCAGCACCGAAGCTAAATTATAATCTTCGCCGCCGCTCTTCGGAGCGGGACGGGGTTGGAGGGCGGCCCAGACCTCGTCGCTGCGCAGCGGCGCGTGGCGTCTCTGCGCGGGAGGTGCGTTCGGAGGTGGGGTGCTTCGGGCTGCCCTGGAGGGGTCGATCTGGGCCCGTTATGAGATTTTGGCTTTCGCGGGAGACTATGGTCCGTGGCGCCTCGTGCCCATCGCGGGCGCCCTGCTAATTCGGAGTTCCAGGAGATCTCGGAGGCCTCTGCGAGGCGAGGGGCCAGCGCGGCCGCCGAGTTGCCGCCCCTTTGGCCGCGAGATCCCACGCCGAGCTCCCGGGCCGATATCTCGCCGCCGCCGGTGGGGCCGCTCTAATAGACAGCGGGCGAGTTTCCGCCAGGGGAGTCCCGCGCCAGGGTGGCTGGGGGCGCCGGCGGTGGTGAGTTTTCTCAGGGCGAGAGGCCCAGATGGGCGTCCTGGGGTTCGGCGGTCTCTGAGCATGATGTTTCGCCCGTGCCCAGAGTGTCGGGGGCGGGGGCCGCGTTTTTAATTCGGGTGCGGCGTTGCCGGCGAGCGGCCCATCAACCGCGGAGACTTGTGGGCGCGTAGTGTTTTCGGGGGCCGCTTCCTTGGAGCGCGCCGTCTTTGGCTGCGTGGCGGATTCGGGCTGTGCGTGCCCGTGGGTCTGGTCGTGCCCAGGCGGGGCCCAGGGCCCGCGTCAGCGGTGCCTTGGGCCTTGGGAGCCAGAGGCATTGCTCGTGCTCAGGCCCTCAGCCACCTGGAGTTGCGGGATGTTTTGTCGAGGGGGGCTGAGCCCAGGCGCGGTGCTAGCCGGTGCAGTTGCTGACCGAGTGGCGGTGCATTTTGCCTCTTTGGTTCAGGTTCCACATGCGGTGTCTGCATCGAACAGTTTTGCTGATGCCCTCACTCGGAAGGTGCAGAACCATCTCGTGAATGGCGTGGTGAATCGTCTGGAGAAGGAAGACCGCGGGCTGCTTCGGCCTTCGCGTGCGCGTGCTCGGCAGACGGCGGCCAAGGAACTCCGTTGTGCAGCGGCGTTCTCCGAGCATCGTTTCTTCAGATTTGCTGTGAATTCGGTCAGTGTGTTAAGTGCGTGTGCCGTGCCAGTGCTACGGGGGTCACAGCCTTCTTGGGGGCGCGTTGTCGGCCCATGTCCTGGACGGGTGCTGTTTTTTGGGGCCCTCGGGGGCCGTGTGTGTGTGTGTGTGTGTGTGTGTGTGTGTGCGTTCGCGTCAGGTGCGCCATCCGAACCCACTTGCACTATGGCCCGAACATGATTCGTTGTGGTGCCTTGTCTGTGGGAATTGCTGTGCGAGCCAGCATTGCGAGTTGGCCTCCCTGTGGGGCCACCAGACACCCACGTGTGGCCAACAACATCTTTCTAGGATTTCAGATGGACTGCCCCCAGGTCGCTGTGTTTGGGGCCGCGAGAGGCAGGAGAGGAAGGACATGGGGGGTGGTGGGAAGAGGGGTCTGAGCGCCGCAGCTGCGGCGCGACGCGCCGTTTTCGTCGCCGAGATTGGCGTCATCAGGCGCCGCCCCGCCGTCCCCCCGTCTTGCCTCGTCGTGCTGCCGTTGTCCCCCCCCCCAGGCGGCGCGGGTGGCTGGGTGCGCGCCACCCTGGGGCGGGTATGTTTTGTTGCCGTGCTGGTCGTCGTGCTTGCTTGCTATATTGCGAAGGCCTTACGGCCGGTGCCGCCGACCCTGAGAACGACGAAGATGAAAACGAGGGGGGGGCAGGGGGAGGAGGATGAATGGAGGTGGAGGAGTGGTGGAGGAGGTGGGTGAGGGAGGAGAAGGAAGAGGAGGAGAAGAAGGCAGAGGAAAACAGGAAAAGGGAGAGCAGAGGGGGGGGGGAGGAGGAGGAGGAGGAGGAGGAGGAGGAGGAGGAGGAGGAGGAGGAGGAGGAGGAGGAGGAGGAGGGAGGAGGAGGAGGAGGAGAGAGGAGGAGGAGGAGGAGGAGGAGGAGGAGGAGGAGGAGGAAAGGGAAGAGGAGGAAGAGGAGGAGGAGGAGGAGGAGGAGGAAGAAGAGGAGGAGGAGGAGGAGGAGGAGGAGGGGGAGGAGGAGGAGGAGGAGGAGGAGGAGGAGGAGGAGGAGTTGGCGGAGGAGGAGGAGGAAAAGGAGGAGGCCAGAGGCTTTCTTGGTACAGCCTGGGACTCTTGAGGCCGTCTTGGGCCGTCCAGGTCCTGGGCTGTCTTGGGGCAGTTTGGGGGCCCCTTGGGAGCCTCTGAGGGCCTCTTCGGGCTTCTTCGGGGCCTCTTGGGGGCCTCTTGGGGCTGAGAGCTCGAAATGTCCGTTCAGGTCCCCCGTCTGGACACTCTCCTGGAGCCGTCTTGGGGGCCTCTTGGGCCGTCCTGGAGGCGCCTTGGGCCGTCATGGGGCCCTTTTCGGCCGTTCGGGGACCCTCTTGGGGGCCTCTTGGGCCGTCTCGGGGCGATTTTGGGGGCCTCTTGGGCCGTCTTGGCGCGTCGGGAAGCGGAAGAGGCAAAAACGCCAAAATCTTTCAAAAACGTATGGGGAATCCATGAATTTTGCCTCTCGGGGCTCTCGTGGGAAAGCTCCTGGAGGCCTCTTGGGGCGCTTTGCAGGCCTCTTGGGCCGTCTGGAGGCCGTCAAGGCGTCTTGGACAGATCGTTCGGCGATTCGGGGCTCTTTTGGACTGTCTTTGGGGCCTCTTGGGGCACTCTTGGCCCGTTTTGGGTTTTTTTTTGGGCTCAGGGACTCCCAAAGGGGGCGTCGTGTCTGACCCCCCCCCCCCCCAGGGACTCCCCCCCGACCCTCCCCCCCCCCTGCGGGGGAGGGATCGAAGGGAAGGGGCTTCCCTTCGACTCAATTACGAAGTTGCTCAACTTTGCTTTGGCTGGCGCGCTGGTCATCGTGACTGCCCGCTATATTTCGTTCTCGTCGTCCCTCTCCCGCTTGCAGTTCCAAGCCTTCCTCCTGCCCCTCGCTGCTTCTCTCCCCCCTGTCCTCACTCCTGCTCTTCCTCGTCCTCTGCCGGTGGGACGGGGTGCCGGGCCAACGACAACCAATTCCATCAGTTCTTATCCCTCTTCGCATTCTTCCCCCTCTTCCCCTGTTCCTCTTTAGCCCTCCCCATCCGTCCTGGGCTCCCCCCCTCTCCCCTCCACTTCTCCTTCCGTTTCCTCTCCTCCCTCCCCCGGCACCGGCTCTCTCGACCGGCTCTCGTGGCAGCAATGGGGGACGGAGTTTTGCAACATGTTCTGAGGAGAGCTGCGGCGCTGTCCACCCATCCCCGTAGTGGGACAGGCTTGCCTGAGGCGGTGGCTCTCTCTCTCTCTCCCTCCTCCCTCCCCCTCCCTTTTTCACTCCCCTCCCGGTCAACCTCCCCCTCCTTCCTCGTTTGCCGTCTGCCTTTCCTCTTCTCTTATGTCTCTCGTCCATGTCGCCGTCCTGTTTCTCCTCCTCCCCTTCCTTTCTATTCCCGCGTTCCGTCCTGTTTTCTCGTTCCTTCCTTTATCCTCGTCCTCGTCCTGGTCCACCGTGGGTCCACCCAGAGGCTGCCAGGACGCCCTACGCGATTCTTAACGCCCCAAACAGTTTCCTGAGGCCACTTCCGCCAGCAGCAGCAGCAGCAGCAGCAGCAGCAGCAGCAGCAGTAGCAGCAGCAGTAGCAGCAGCAGTAGCAGAGCCGGTGGCGGCGACCGGCAGCAGTCAGCAGCAGTTAGCAACAAACAGCAGCAAACAGCAGCAGGCAGCAGGCACCACCACGCTAGCAGCACGCAGCAGCAGCAAGCAAATTCAAACGGCAGAAGGTGGCAGTGCGCAGCAGCAACACGCGGCTCTGATGCCTGCACAGCAGCATTTCTCATAGTGGCTCTGGGAGCGAGGATCACGTGGGATTCCTGTGTGGCACTGGGCACGCAGAGGCCGAGGGAACTCGATCCCAGGGTGGTTAAACAGACCTTTGGGCCTTCGAGCCTGCGGATGAGGGGGCGCGGTCTAGGGGTGATGCAATAAATCAGTCGGGCGAGTCTCTGAGTTGAAGGGATATGCGCTGTGAAGCTGCTTGGGCACTATCGTCGGTGCAACCTTTGGCACCGCAAGGGGACTGGCTACTTCCCTTCTTCTTCCCCCTTTTTATTTTTTGTATGGGGCTGTGTGCTCTTCATGCTTTCGGTTCCTGAGTGTTTCTTTTGTGTCATGCTTCTCTGCTCCTCGTCTTCGTGTTGTTATCGTTTGTTTCTTTCCATCACCCTCGCTCTGGTCGTCTTCGCCCTCGTCGTTCCCGTCGCCCTCGCCGCCGTCCTCTCCCCACTCCTGGCCTTGCTGGTTGCTGGTTGCCCCGCCAGCCTGCAACATGTCTCCATTTTCCCGTAATCGGCATCGCCGTATCTATCTCGGTGCCGACCTCATGAGAATCCCCTCATGTTCTGACGGCGCATCCCTGCAACTCCACCGCCCCCCGTTGGTCAAAATCAGGCGTAGGGATTAATTGCCCCTGCGCTCGGCATCGCCGCATTTCGGTGCCGATGTTGAGGATTCCCTCAGCTCCCGAGGGCGCACGCCCGAGATTTCCGTCTCTCTGGGCTCGTCAATCTCAGGGATCCTGAATGATTGGAGGGAGAGTTGCGTTGAGTCGGGCCTGTCCCTCTACAGGGGGAATCTTAAAAACATAGAAAAATAGTAGTTTTTTTTTGTTTTGCATTTTTTATTTTCCATTTTAAAAAACCATTTTTGAGCATCAGTGGAGCTGTTTTTGTTATTTTTTTATTCGGCCAAAATCCCCCTGCAGGGGGACAGGCCCGACTTAAGAGTTGCGCCAGTTTTCTGGTGCACGTGACGCCACGCGCTCCCGGCGGAGCGCCCCTCCGCCCGCAGCGGGATGGCGGCAAGGAGCTCACGGAGGGCAGCAACTTGCCCGCCCTGCCCCCAGCCCAGCGCAGAGTTGTGCCGATGAGCTCGAGCGAACGGGCTCCCAGCGGCCCGGCGCGCGATCAGAAGCTGTTAGTCTGGCATCCCTGGAGGGTCAGCTGGCTGGCTGGCTTCCGCGCGCGCCCTGCCGCTGGCCGGCTGGCTGGAGTGTTGGCTTGCTGGCTGGCTGGCAGCCCTGGAATGTTAGCTGGCTGGCTGGCTGGCTGGCTTCCGCCGCCGCCTCTGCCGCTCCCCTCCTCCTCCTCCTCCTCCTCCTCCTCCTCCTCCTCCTCCTCCTCCTCCCTCCGTCCTCCTCCTCCTCCTCCTCCTCCTCCTCCTCCTCCTCCTCCTCCTCCTCCCCCTCCTCTCCTCCCTCCTCCCCCCCCCCCCCTCCTCCTCCTCCTCCTCCTCCTCCTCCTCCTCCTCCTCCTCCTCCTCTTCCTCCTCCTCCTCCTCCTCCTCCTCCTCCTCCTCGTTTTCCAGTTTTCCAGTTTCATCCTAGGTCTCATGCAAGCACAAGCCCAGGTTTAAAGGCCGAAAAGGCATACACTATAGGGAGGACAACGGCTGGGGCGGCCCGAGGCGAAGGGCCGATCCAGGGAGTTCCCCCTTCTGAAGCTTACGCAGCTCTCCGAGCTTCTTAGCAGGTCTGCACGGCCCTCCAAGCCGCAGGCCCACCTTCGTAGAGGCAAACCCTCCGCATTTGTTGCACCAAATTGCAGGCATGTCGGGCCCCTCGACCCAGGAAACCATGAGGATATGGCCCTGGGTATCCTCCCGTTCGACAAAACCACGGAGGGACTCGTTGAGTCCCTTACAGGGCCCAGCACTCTCGACCCCCGACCTCCTCAAGCAGCGACGGCAACCCCACTTGCTCGCCGAATTCCACCACACAAAATCGTGCCTGGGCGGAGGCGCAGGGCGGGGCTTCCTCTCACAAACCCTCCTGTCGAGGTGTCCTAGCTGCTCCTGCAGCGAGGGCCAACACGCCAAGCACTTCTCCGCCCCTTTGACAAGGACGGAGTACGACTTAAGGGCGAAAGAGATCCGTGAATTCTCCTCAACACTGTAGCTGTTATAATGGGCCGCCAACTTCGCGTAGTGGTCGGCATATTTATTCCCCGCAATAAATAGCTCATCCGCCTGGTCGATGGCCTGGGAGCTACTCCTGTGGGCTTTACCGTGGACACAACGGACCGCACGACTAGGACCGACGACCCGACTGACCGCCCTCCAGAAGTGCCCCTGGGAACATTTAGGCCCGTACAGAGCCGCAGGGCGGCCGCACAGGGCCATGCAATCCACATTTGAATCCGAGCTCTCGAGCCCGTCTTCACTGTACACGGTGGCAAGGACCACTCCCGCGTGTTCTCCCGACACCGCAGTTTGGGAGAGAGTGGAGGGCACGCCTGCATGAAGCCCACGTGCGAGGCGTCCTTCTTGGTCGATCTCCACGACCGCACAACCTGCACGGGCTAGAGACCACACGAACCTCGGGTGCAGGCAGCACCTGTCTGAGAACAATCTGGCCCCAGGTCCGAAAAGAAATGGCTCGCAGACAAGGCCATTCCCGTCAAAAAAAAATAGATCCCAGGACATAGGAGGTTGGGTGAGGTCAAGGTGGGCGATCCAGCCGAACGTGAAAAGAGGATGGCCTTCCCCTGCCTCACGCGCCTGTCTGGTCAGTTGGCCAAGCTCCTCGTCCCTAACCTCCTGGCTATGACTGCAGACCCAGATCCTGTGCCAAGTGGTGTCAGGGCGGCCACAAAACTCACAGGCTGGGTCAATGTTCACTCCCCACTTCTGAAGCTGCACGCGGGACGGGTGGGAACGAGTGAACATCTGCCTAAATAAAACCGATTCTCGCGTACTAGGTTCGAGCTTGGAGGAGGCTAGGAGGCTAGGGCCTTCTTGGGGAGTTCCCACCAGAGGCCCCTCTCCACCAAATCTCCCCAACCAGGCTGGGCACCATCGAATTTCTCACGCACAACTTGCTGAACGAGCTTGTTTTTAAACTGGCCTGCAAACAGCTCCTTCACATACGCTGGACTGTGGGTGGTTAGGACAATCTCAACCCCGCGACAGTCAATAAACTTTGCTGGCCCCAGGGTTTCCCAGCCCACTTCTTGGAGCCAGATGATGCAATCCGATATAGGACCTTTGCTTTTCACGAACCACCTCTTATGGGGGGCTCCTGCAATCCTAGCTAATGCAGCGTTACATGTCTGTGACAAGATGTCTGCTCTCAGAGTGTCTTCGTGCACATGCTGGTCCTCGTGGCCCAGGCTGGCTGAGAGCATCCATCATTCTTCGGCATAGCGGACCAGTGGCATAACAGACACATCCAAAGGGTCGTTGGCCCCAGACAAACACCACACCAAATCCGTCGAAGCACCTCTCAACGCTATGCCACTGGCCTTGGCGCCCACCCCACGTAGGGCATGCACCTGCTTGGGGTTGAAGAGAACAACCTCTCCCCCGTACACTAAAGACGGCTTCAATTTTGTCTGAAACAGCCTGCCTCGGGAATTACATGTGCCTTGGAAGCAACTTAGCCTCCGTCGCCGTTTGAAGAACTTGACAAACCGTTAGGCCCTGGTCCTCAGGACCTTGTTGCCTCTGCGTGGTTTGCCCCCCCGTGAAATCGATACCTAAATGCGGCACGGCATAGTCGGCGCCCCCTCCCAGGGATCCAAGTCTCATCTGGGCCTGGCGGAGCAAGGTTCCGCTCGTGGCCGTCATTCCGAACTTGCCTACCGCCAGCGGCAACCCAAGAGACTCTTGGAGATACCTGGTCATACTGCCAGCAATGCTGTACATGGTGTCAATGACCCACTTGGCATTCTTGCCCCAAACTTGCATAACCAGGTCATCTATGTGGAGGCTTTGTGCAGCGCTGTCAGCCCAGTGGGTTGCACACGCGTCCATTCCTGGCTTCAAAAACAGCTTAGCTTCGTAGGTGGCTGTGCTGCTGCCTGCAACTATCCCCCGAGAGGCCCAAAGGGCCGCGCTGACCATGCCTTCATAGCTGAGGACCCGAACCCAACCGTAAGAGGCAAGGGAGAAGTCCAGGAGGTCGAGGGGGTACATCATTTGGCATGCCTTGTCGCGCAGGCCGTCTCGGGGAACGTGCTCATAAAATTGTTTGATGTCCCACAAGAGGTGGAGAACGTGAAGCTTATTTTCATTCCCCCATTCCGAGTCTGACGGGGAGCGCCGCTGGGTGGCAGAGAACTGTCCCCCCATCCCGAAATCCGCCTCCCAATCCCGAGTCTCTCCTTATTAACAGCGCCGAAGAGACGCGGGAAACTTTTGAAATGCCCAATCGGGCGCCTCGGGTCCCCTGGGCCTTCCTTGGCCATGAGGTGAACGTCTAAACTGCAGATTGATTTCGGCCCGTTGCTGACTAAACTCTTAAAGTGAAACAGGAGCGAGACACAGTACAAGGCCCTGTCGTGCAGCAGCGCGTAATGTCGAGGGTGAAACCCGTCAGGTTTGCACGTGGCGTCTTTAAATCTCCGAGAACAGGCCCTGATATGGTCAATGCTGAACAGCCCTGGGACCTCCGAAGGTGGGCCTTCCAGGGGGACTTGATATTGGGGCTGCTCGGAGGCCTGCCACGCCTCCTTCCAGATGCGCACCCGGGCTTCGAGGCGGGCCCCCACCGAAAGGGAAGCAAGAACCTGAGTGGCCGAGGAGAGATTCCCTTCCTTGTCAGGGCGCACTTGAGGTTTCCCTTTGAAATACCTGTGAGCCAGCTTGGCCCCCCCTCCATGGCTTTGGTGCACCAGTCCTTCCAGCGTCTTCCACAGCAGACACGGGGGGAGGGGTGGAGCGAATCCCGAAGATGCTGGACGAAGGTGACCACGTCAGGCAAAACTTCCCGCAGCGAAGCAGGGGCCGTGAGGCCGAGAGCTCCAAGATAGGCCAGGAAGGGGTGCCCAAACTTGGCCCCAGCTTGCCAAAACATTCTAAAGGGGCCTTTTTTCAGAGGCAAGTCCGCCAGCTGGCCCAGCAGGCGGTTGATGTAGTCCTTGGGGTACTTCTCTGGGTTGCTGAGTAGTGTCTGTAGCTCCATAAGCCGATTGACTGCCCAGCCCATACATCTCTGAGGTTGTTCGCACAAGTGAGCCTTCGTGTAGAGAACCTGGGAGATGGGTTTCATCTGGAATTTGCGCGGGGCTCCTCCTCGCAGCCCAGGGCCTTCCACACCCGTGACCTGCTCCAGCTCGGTCCAGGCATTGTACGCAAATTCGTCATAGCAAGAGTCCAAGATATTTTGAGCATCCACACGAGCTTGCCCCCTCAACTGAATGTGTGGGGCTCCAGGCCCCCCCAGGGTATCGAGAAGTGATTCCATTTTCCCAATCGTAGTATCGTAGCAGGGCGGGGCTGCTGGTGGTCCAAGCCTTTGTTTCGTCGGAATGTTCTGATACTTGGCTGCCACCTTCACCCGCACCTCTTGTGTGGCCAGTCGGATTCGCATCTGTACTGGGAAATGAACTCCACTCGGAATATCATAATGTACTTTGATTGACTCCACCAGCGGCTCGATGGTGGAGCTCATGCAAAAGAAATCGATCAGGCTCTGGTTCCCTCCGCTGCTGAACGTATATCCAGCGCTGGATCTGAATGTCCCACTCATAGCTCCCCAAGGGACTTGAGCCAACACGTAATCTGGGTGAACATTGAAGTCTGCCCCCATGACCACTGGGAACGTGTGGTGCGCCCAGTCCTTGCCAAAAGCTTTCCAAATCTCGAGGTTCCTTGCAGACAAACCCTCGCCGTCGTAGAAGTGTGCTGCGTACACCGCCACGGCTCCCATCTCTCTAAGTTGAATGAACGCTCGCACAAGTCGACCTGGTACGAGCTCCGCACATCCCATTGCCCAGGCAGGAATGTGCCCACGCACTAGGAGGACAACCCCACCGCTGGGTCCTCCCCCTTGTCCTTCACAAGCTTGGGTAGAAAATGGTCGCCACCCCGCAGCCTGGATACTTTCCATTGCCTGCTGGTGGCGCTCACCTCGAAGTTTAGTCTCCTGAATCATGATCACATCTGATTCGATATTTACTCTCACATCCAAGAGCGACCCCCAACATCCACTGTTGAGAGTCACGAAATCGAAACACTGCCGTTTGTTAAATCTCCTGTCCCCTTGCCGCCGCCGCTGCGGCACCCTGGGGCGTCCCAGGCTGCGCCGCGCCCGCTGGCACCGCCGCTGCTGGCTCGACGCGGTCGTAGGGCCCGCTGCGGGCGCCTCCTCGACCTCCACCGCCGTCGCGGGAGGGAGGGGCACCCTGGCGGGCCCGCGTGACCGCCGCAGCCAGCTTGGCGGCCAGGGCGCGCTTCTGGGCCCGGTCGAGCTCCTTCGTGATGTCCTCGGCCTCCAGCACGGAATCGAAAGCCATTTCGTCCACGTCCATAGTGCTGCCCATCGGCGTTCCTGGGACAGGCCCAGGTATCGGCACAGGCGCCGAGGCTTCTGCTGGGATTGCCGCCAGCTTCGCCTGCAGCGCCTTCCAGAGGTTCTGGCCCTCCTGGTCGAGGTGGCCGTTCGACGCCAAAGCCCCCAGCTTGTTGCCCCACTCCTGTACCTCTTTGTCGAAGCCGTCTGCACTGGGGGGCCTTGGAGGGGCCTGGGTTTGCGCCTTTGCCGTCTGGATCTCCTTTTCCACCGTAAGCTTCCATTTGCGTTCATCCTCAAGCTGCTCCTGAAGAACTGCGATGCTGTCCTCCAGGTCCTCGATCCGTTCTTTGCAGCTCTTGAGCTGCTTCTCCTTCTTTTGAACAAAAGACCCTGCCCGACGGAGCAACACACTTGCAGGGAGGGACTCATATCTTGCTTGGCGAACGTTACTGAGCACCGTCTGCAGCAGATTGACATCATCCTGTCCCAGCTGGTCGAACTTGGTACCTGCTCCATCGACGAGTTGGTGGAGGCAATCGGCTGCGCCCAAGGGGGCTTGGGGCGGAGAGCTACCTCCGCCCCATCTGCCTTTGCCTTTGCCACCACCTCCCTTGCCGCCTTGGCTCCCCTTGGTCTTCAAGTTCCAAGCTCCCCGGCCATTGCCCAAGCTACTGTGTTGCCACACTCCTTGAGCTGGTTGGTGAGGTTTCTGGGTAACTTGGCGGAGATCTGATCCACATGCGTAACACCAACGATAGTGCGTGGGGTTCCGACGGCAACCGCAAGAGCCACGCACCACGCTGCCACGAGAGAAATGAACATCCTTGCCTGTCATAGGCAAGCGACACGATGTAAAGAGGAGTACGAAGAGTGTCAGTGTAGGCGAGGGAACCTCACTCCAATACACGGACTGGTATGCTGCTGGGGCCGCTGCTCCCCTTGCCAAAAATGACCTCTGTCCTTGAGCAATGCCTCCGGACTTGAGCCAAAATGGCTATGGACCTCCTCCTCCTCCTCCTCCTCTTCCCTTTCCTCCTCCTCCTCCCCCTGCTCCTCCTCCTCCCCGTCGTCCAGGAGTTCCTGGTGCAGGCGTGTGTCCGCCGGCTCGCCGACGCGCTGTCGGCGCACATGGCGGAGAAGGGCGTCACTCAGGATCTCTGGCTAGCGGAGGGGAGGACAGAGGAAGACTCGCGGGCCCCCCAATTGTGTGGTGACCACACCGTGTGGTGAGTCAGTGGGTATTCGGGGTTACCGCGCGGTTTTGGGACTTTGGTCGTTCTCCGAGGATGCCTTGGACGACTGGGGCCTCCAGGGTCTCAAGACCGTGTGGCGACGGACCTCGCGGTGAGGTCGTTGTGACGATGTTGATGATGTTGATGATGATGATGATGATGATCTGCTGCTGCTGATTATGGTGGTGTTGGTGGTGGTGGTGTGATGATGATGATGATGCTGATGATGATGATGATGATGATGACGATGATGATGATGATGATGATGATGATGATGATGATGATGATGATGATGATGATGATGATGATGATGATGAGGAGGAGGATGATGAGGAGGATGATGATGATATGATGAATGTGATGATGCTGATGCTGCTGATGCTGATGATGCTGCTGCTGTTGCTGATGATGACGACGACGGCAGAAGAAGAGGATTCTGATCTTGGTGATGGTCATGGGGATTGTGACAACGACGGTAATCATGAGTGTGATGCTGTCTCATGCTCGGGTGTCGCCGCTGCTGTCGACGCCCTGTTTCCTTCGACCCCTTCTCGCCTTGGATTTGATGACGTGCCAGTTCCTGGGAAGCTGTGCGCCAGAGTGAACTCGGGGGTGTCGCCGACCAGGCACGGCTATCCGCACGGGCAGGCCCGAAGGATCGATGGCTGTCTCGGCGAGAAGGGGCAGGCCTTCTCAGAAGTCTCGGAAGTCCCCCAGCCTCCTGAGAAGTTGTCTGAGCCTTCCCCGAAGGCAAGACAAACTTCTCGGAGGGCGCGAGGGCTTCAGAGAAGTCCCGCCGCCTTCTGAGAAGGCCTTCTCCTTCTCACTTCCCCCCGTCGCTCGCCGCCAACTGTCAGCACCGGGCGGGGTGCGCGAGGAAACTCTGCTTGGCAAGCTGGCCACGGCGAGCGACTTCGCGGGGTACGTCGAGAAGATGCCCGAGACCTTCGAGAAGGAGGAGCTGATCTTCCTGGAGGGACGGCCTGCCGCCATGCCGGGGCCCTATTCCTGTCCGCTCGCTCCGTGTCCCCCTTTCGGCCTATTGTTAAGTCGGGCTTGTCCCTCTACAGGGGGAATGTTCAAACATAGTGAAAACACGTTTTTTTTGTTTTGTTGTTATTGTTGTTGTTGTTTTTTTTTTTTTTTTGTTTTTTTTTTTTTTTGTAAATATATGTGATATGTAATAATATAAATAAATTTAGAAAATAATTATTATGTTTGGGCATTTTTGGAGTATTGCCAGGGTATTTTTTCGTCCAATCCCCCTGTAGGGGGACAGGCCCGACTTAAACCTACTGCCTTCAGTCTGGGGGCTGCTGCTGTGCTTGCGGGCAAAGCTGAGGGGAGGGCTGCTGGAAGCCGTCCCGGGGCACTGATGATGCAGTCGCATTGCAGCCGAGGGGGTTTCACAAGATCGCCGGTTGTCTCGTGAACAACCTGGTAGAGGCGCGCCCATCTTGGGCTCAAGTTTCCCCCGAGGGTGCTGATCTATCGCTGGGGCCCGATTTTGCGGTGCATGCCGTCGGGGGCACTTGCGAAGGCCAGTGCTTCGCAGCCGGTGGTGCATCAATGCTGTGTATGTCCAGCCTCAGACAGATGTCCGCACCCATGGCTTGGCAGCTAGAGAGTTTGCTTCCTATCCTGCGTTTGGCACATCGGTCCGTGCCCTGGATCAGTTCACTGCTTGTCGTGTGCGACCGTCGCATCACGACTCCGTTTCGGGAGGGAAGAGAGAGAGAGAGAGAGAGGAGAGGGTGACGGTGTGGGGAACGGGAGGGGCATTGGGTTGGGGGTGGCTCTCGAGATTTAGAGACGCAGTGCTCTGCAGCGGCCAGCTACTGTGAGGGCACCAGCAGCTCACTCTGAGAGGGGACGGGGAGGGCGAGAGCGCTCCGATGCCGCAGACCGGCGCTTCAGGTTCAAGCAGATCGATGCCGACGGGGACGGCAAAATCAGCGCGGCGGAGTTCAACGCCATCTTCTGCCCCAAGGATGTGCCCTTGTTTCCTTGCAGGGGTCTCGCTGGGCCTAGTATATGGAGGCAACGGTGTCCGTCTCCAGGTGGACTTCTGAGAACCTCCCGCGACCTCTGAGAGGGTGCGTCGGGGGTGCATGGTTTCAAAGTGTTGATCCCTTCTGAGAATGCCCCCGCTCTCTCAGACAGTCGCCACCCTCGCCTCGTCCCCTCTGGCGATCCAGAGTCTCCGAGGACCTCTCTTGCACGGATCCTTCACGCTCCCGTCTTTCGGTCGGGCGCCGTCGCCTGGGGGCCTCTTGGGGACCGCTTCGCATGTCTGCTGCATTTACCTGCCATTTGCCAGCTGTCATCTGCCGAGTGCCAACGGGGCCCTGGATCTCCCCGCGATCCACTCGCGAGTCGTGCTCTCGCCTGAGCGCCAGCCCGAACCCGTCTGCCATACGCAGGCGGCCCTGTTGGAGGGCTCGTCTTGGGCCTCGGCGAGGGCTTCGGTGGCCTCGGGGCCGTCTTCGGCGGTCTGTCGGACGTTGGGGTGATCCTGGGATCCTTTCGAAGCAGTCTCGGGCGCGGCCGGGAGGCCACCATGGCTGACGGTGGGGGCCGTCTGCGGGGCCGCCTCGGATCAGTCGGATCCCTGCGCCGTAGGTGTCACATCGGAATCTTCTCAGGGTTCTGCGAGACCAGCCATCCCCAGCGACGTACAATGTCAGACAATTTGGCATCCGAAGCCCAAGACCCGTCGTGCCATCTAAGTTCCAGATCGTTATTGTTTTTTCTTTTTCCTTGTACTCTGGTTCGAGGGCCCAGACCAACCGACTCTTCTCCACCTTTCTGGGGTCGGTGCCCGGGTTCTTCATCACAATGAATACTCCGCCACTCTCCCCGACTGTCCTGACATATCCGACAATACCCTGAGGCGTTCGCAACGTGTGAGCTCGAACCTGTTCTCCCTCCGACGCCATCCAGGGCCCGTGTAGTTTTTGATGCTCTGGCAGCGCACCCAGTCGTCGTGACCCACCTCGTCGATCATCTCGTTGGCGCAGTCCTGGATGTTAGGTCTCTGCCACCTTGGACAGGCTGCCGATCGGGATCCCGGAAGTGAGAAGGCGAAGGCCTTCTCAGAAGTTTCGGAAGTCCCCCGGCCTTCAGAGAAGTTTTTTAAGCCTTCCCGAAACCAGAAAACACCTCTCAGAAGGTTCGAGGGCCTCTGAGAAGCCCCGCCGCCTTATGAGAAGGCCTTCTCCTTCTCATTTCCACCCCTCGCTCGCCGCCGAATCGGACACATCTCGCCCTTCGTTAGTATCTTGCGCCCTCCACTTGTAGACCTCGTCCCCGTGCTCGCGTGGCCGAGGCCCCGTGGTTCCCCCAAGGCGGCTGAGAACCACCCCTGCCGGCGCGTCGCACAAGCCGCTGGCGATTTTTTTGACCTGTAACGGGCTTGTTGTCCTCCCTTCCCGCCGGTGCCTCCTCCGAAGCAGTAGCGTCTCCTGTCCGAGGTGTCCTGCTGCCAGGCTCCCCATGGCCGCCACTCCTCCCTGAAGCCTCGCGAGCGTCGCCTGGATCGGCGGTGAGCGAGGGGGGGACGTGAGAAGGAGGAGGCCTTCTCAGAATGCGGCGGGACTTCTCTGAAGCCCTCGCGCCTTCCGAGCAGTTTTTTCAGTCTTCGGGGAAGATTTAGAGAACCTCTCAGAAGGCCGGGTGACTTCCGAACCTTCTGAGAAGGCCTTCTTCTTCTTCTCACTCCCCCCACTCGCTCTCTCTCGCCGCCGACTGGAGCTTCTTCTCGTCCGAATCCCGGGGAGAAAGCCGAGCACATGGCGGGTACGGGGGGAACGGTTGCGTTCGCAGAGCGTCGCGCTCCCTCGCCTCCCGTCGTCCCAGGCAGGTTGGGAGCACCGGGCGCACTGCACCCCGACGTGGACAAAGCGTGTCGCCGTCGCTGTCCGAGTCCGACCTGCAGAACCAGGCCACGCCCCAGGAGGCAATCACCACTGGGGACGCGGCCAGGCACCTGCCCGCTGCCTCGCAGGATCGCGAGGTCCCAGAAGAGTGGACCGCCGTGAGGCGCCAGATCACCCACTTGGCGAGCCCAGGCTGTGGTCTTGCGCTTTGCGCCTGCGCTTGACCAGGGCTTGCCACGGGAGCCCCGGCCGCGGCGCCATGCAGGTGCTTCACAGTGGTTATCCTCCGCTTCAACCTCTCCGTGACCTCGTCGTCGGCCTTCAGGCTGCTGAGGTCCTGGTCCCCGTCCACTCTGAGGTACTCGTCCGCCAGGACCCAGTCGACCCTGGAACGCCACTTGCCTTCTCCTGACTAGTTCTTCGGGCGCTGCCGGTCGCTGAGGCACCTCACGTTCCTCTAGGCCTTCCAGATCGAGTAGAGCCCCAGGCAGGTCACTTGTGCCGCTGGGCTGTTGATGAGCCTCTGGCATCATGTGATCCAAGACTCTGGCCAGCATCATGACCTCATTGCTCACGCTCGCCTTCATCAGCTTCTTCGACCTGAGCCACTCGCCCAGCTCCACCTCCGCCGTGCGGCCAGGTCGGTACAGCTTGTGCAAGACTGTCGGAGTGACACTCGTCCTCGTTCTTGAACTTTTCCAGGGTGGCCAGCACACCGTCGCGGGGGTTGCGGCTCTCGTCCTCGAGCAGCTGGATGCGCTCCTGCACCTCCGTGCCCCGGCCGACGGCCTCCCACGACCCGAGGCTCGAGCGTGCTGGGGACCCTGACCCCACGGCAGCTCTCCGGGACTCCTGCTCGACTGCGTAGCAGCGCGATGGGGGGCCGTCGATCTGGCTGGTGGTCGGGAGGGGTTCGGCGTCCGACGTGGTGCCGGAGGAGGCTGCGCTAGATGGCCCCGCCTCTGAGGGCCGCGCCGGCGCAGTGCCCTGCGACCCCGACGCCTGCGACGCGTGTGCGGCCCCCGCCAGCCGAGCCACCGCCCGATGCAGTTCTTGCTGCTGAGTGGTCGGCTCCGCGAAGGGCCGGCGAGGCGAGGGCTCCTCATCCGAGCCGGCCCCCTGGGTGCCAAGGATGTGCTTGCCGTCGTCGGTCGCTGATGGTAGACCCCTTCTCCGAGTCCGAATCTCCCGAGCGTCTTCCAGGTCCCCAGCTCAACGCAGGTAGGCCAGGACCACCACCCCCTCCGATCGCCACAGCAATCCACCCCAGGTCACCCGGCTCGTATTACTCCCAGGCGCCGTCGAACACGAACTGAACGTTCTCCTCTGTCTTACAGAAGGACGTGGCTGCGTCGTATCCTACACGTGCCAGCGACCCGAGTCGGAAGAAGCGCCACACTCGCCAGGCGACGAAAGGTTCTCTCCCCACGACCCGAAGCTTCTCTTGGTCCACTATGCCATGAACACGTTCCCGGTGCCACTGGCGACCCAGAACACAAAGCCCTTACGTGCACCTTCTTTCTTCTCCTTCTTCTTCGTCTTATTCTTCTTCGTGGGCTGCTTCTTTCCGGCCTTGACTATGCTGCCCTTGCCCTCGACTTCGAGCCTCGCGATGGCCCTCTCCGCCGCCGTGATCGCCGAGTCGCGCTCGGCCGCCGACACGCCAGGGTGCTCCGACCACGTCACAGTTGACAGTGGCTTGCTTAGCACCCTCCTTGTTTTCGAAGAAGGGAAAACACCATAAACAGAAACTTTCGGCGCTCCGCGCGGATTTCTTAGATCCGCGCTGAGGCCCCCTGGCGGCGCCTCTGGCGCCGCCTCTGGCGCCCTCCACGCGCCAGGGAGGGGGGCCCAGCTCGGATCCGAGAAATCCGCGTGGAGCGCCAAAAGTTTGTGTTTGTGGCGTTTTTTGTCCTTGTTATTTGTCCCTCACGTCGATCATCCGGCTCCTCTCCGTGGCGTCCACCGCGGCCCAAGAGCCCGGGTGCTTGGGCCCGACTCGTGACCAAGGGCATCACGGTGCCCGTAGGGCGGTTCCGGTGGCGAACGTGGATACGACTCCTTCTGGCCCAAAGTGCCATCGGGAACCTCGAGGCGCTCGCGCCCCCGAAGGTGGGCTCTCCCACCTCCTCCTCGTGGCAGTCGACCTCGGTGTTCGAGGCGAAGTGGGCCCCGATCCTCGGGCAGCAGGCAGTGCAGCTCCTGGGCGAAGATGAGAGCCGCGGCGACAAGCCACCCGCTCGCCGTGGCCCTTGAGATTGCGTCCGCGGGCGCGAGTTGTGAAAGCAGGCTGATGCCCCGTCTCTGGGCTCGCTGGAGCCCGCAACCTCCTGAGCCGAACAAGCTGCGAGCAACATGAAGGTGCAAGCGAGATGCACTACAACGCACACGCCCCCTCCCCAGACAGATGCACGCACAGAAGCTCGTTTGAAAGCAGATGTTCTGACTGCGACGCGCGGCTCATCCGTGTACCTGCTGGAAGCTCCCGAGAGGAATGTGAGCGGTGCTCCGGCGTGATCGCACCATCCCGACGATGACCGCCGGCCCCTCTCCCGTGCAGCTCCTCGGCGGGTGCGCGGCGCTCCCGCGAGCGAGCCGCGCCCCGAGAGCGACGGGCCCCCCCCCAGCTGTGCAGCCGCCCGGCCCCGTCGAGCTCCCGCGTCATGAGCGATGGGAGGTTTTATGGGCGACACGCCGGGTCTGCCCCACCGGCGCCCGGTCCGCGCTGCTGGCACGTCTGCTGGTGCGACGATCGAGGAGATCGACTGCATCATGGATTTACCCCGTCGTTGATTTTCCGCCGACTGTGCGAAACATGCGTAGAGTTTGTGTGGATCTTAGGGCACTCGACGTATTTTTCGTAGGTGCGACGACCAAATCAGTCTTGGGGCGACTCTGTGTTCGATCTCCTGTTCGGGACGAGGGGGAGTTCTCAAGAGAGAGTGGGGTGGAGAAGCCTCGGGTGCCCCCCGTTTTGGGCAGAGGGGGGCGCCGGGTGCCCGGGAGTGAGCGGCGCCCAGTACGTGTGCGTCAAGGACATCGCTGTCACCGACGCGTTCGAGATGGAGAAGAGCACCAGGAGCGTGTCGCATGTTTGTATTTTTGGCCGTCGCCGTACGGCGCTAGATGCGGCGCGGGAGGAGGGAGCGGAGGAGGATGGCGAGGCTTCCGGAGGAGGAGCATGGGGAGGATAGGGAGGAGGGGAATATTTCGAGGAAGCTGCAAAGAAGGGGGGGAGGGGGACGAACGCGGGAGAAGGAGGAGGAGCAGGAGGAGGGGGATGAGGATGCCGAGGAGGTGGAGGAGGAGGAGGTGGAGGAGGAGGAGGAGGAGGAGGAGGAGGAGTAGGAGCAGGAGTAAGAGCAGGATCAGGAGGAGGAGGAGGAGTAGGAGGGCCCGCAGCGGTCGGGGCCGGCGGGCGGGCGGAGGGGCGCGTTGGTCCACGCTGAGATCGCGCATGTGGAGTCTCTCTCCAGATCGTTTACTCTCTCTCTCTCTCTCTTTTTCTGTCTCTCTCCCTCTCTCTCTTTCCCCCCTCCCGCTCTATCTTTCTCTCTCTCTCTCTCGTTCTTTTCTCTTGTGCATTTTTTTTTTTTTTTTTTTTGTTTTCTCTCTCTCTCTCTCTCTTTCTCTCTCTTTCTCTCCCTCTCTCTCTCCCTCTCTCTCTCCCTCTCTCTCGTTCTCTGCCCGCCTCCTCCCTACCATCCGCCATGTGCCGCAGTGGTTCGTGCGGACGACAGGGACCGCGAGCGCACCGATGAAAATGATGATGATGATGATGATGATGATGATGATGATGATGATGATGATGATGATGATGATGATGATGATGATGATGATGATGATGATGATGATGATGATGATGATGATGATGGTGGTGGTGGTGGTGGTGGTGGTGGTGATGATGGTGATGATGATGATGATGATGATGATGATGGTGGTGGTGGTGGTGGTGATGATGATGAGGATGATGAGGATTATGAGGACGATGATGATGGTGCTGATGAAGAAGAGGAGAGTGGGGAGGAGGTGGACGGCCTCTCCTCCCCTCCCTCCTCGTCGGGCGCGTCGTTTTGCTCCCTTGTCGCGTGCGTCCGTCGTCGTTGTCTCTCTTCGCAGAGTGTAGGCGGACCCTGAGCGCTGCAGCTCCGTGGGTGACACCGCCCGAATGGAGTAGGCAGGGACATGATTAGGAGAGTGAGGGTGACGAGAATTAGGATGATGACGATGGCCATGATGCAGACGACCGTTATGGCGCCGCTGATGGCGATGTTGATGAAGATGCTGAGGGAGATTTTTCGGGCGCTGATGAGGATGAAACAGGTGGGGCGATGACGATGATGATGATGATGATGATGATGATGATGATGATGATGATGATGATGATGACGATGATGATGATGATGATGATGATGAGGATGATGATGAGGATGATGATGATGATGATGATGATGATGAGGAGGATGACGGTGATGGTGATGATGCTGGTGCTGGTGATGAGGCGATGGTGGTTGTTGTTCATGTTCCTGTGGTTGTCGTTGCTGCTGCCGTTGTGGTTGTCGATGCTGTTGATGTTGTTGTTGTTGTTGTTGTTGTTGTTGTTGTTGTTGTTGTTGTTGTTGTTGTTGTTGTTGTTGTTGTTGTTGTTGTTGTTGTTGTTGTTGTTGTCGTTGTCGTTGCTGCTGTTGAAATTTCATTTTTGAAGAATAGTTACTGTTGATCCCCCCTCGCCGGTGCATACTGTTTTTCTCAATCAAAGTGTGTCTCTCGACGCTCGCACCCAGTTTTTTGACAGGGAAAGTCTTCCTGCTCAAACTGGGCCCCTGGCGCCCCGATTGTTAGGGTCTACGCGCCCGATTTGCCCGCCTGTTACGGTCTACGCGCCCGATTTGCCCGTCTGGTGCTGCCACGTGTTTTCTGCTCCCAGACTTCCTCCTGCTATTCTCTGTCGGACTCCATCCTTCTCCCTCCCCCTTGTCCCTTCCTTCCATCCGTCCTCTATTCCCCTGCCTCAGGGGTTGCACTAAGTACACGTTGCATGTAAGAACGATATTCGAATACGAAGATGGCGGGTATCGAGGGTTTGGGATATACGTGTTGAATGACACACGAGCATGTCGGAGCGAACATTCCTAATGCTATTGTTGTTGTTGTTGTTGTTGTTGTTGTTGAATCCTCATTTCTAAAGAAATGGTTGTTTTCCCCTCCTTCCTGGTAACCATTGTATTTTTAAGTACAAGCTCCTCCCGGAGTTCGCACCCTGGCTGTTACAAGTGAAAGCGAGGTGCTACCAAGTTTGGCCCCTGGCCCCCGAGTTACAACAACAACGGCTCCCGCCTGATACTTCCTCACAATTTCTTCCAACATCGCACTCTCGCGCGGGACTTCCTCACAAGTTATGTATGGATCGCGCTCTGTCGTGGGACTTCATCCATCACAATCTATTCAGACGCCGCGTCTTCGACGCTCAGGAATCGCGCTCTCGCTTTGGCCTTTTTCGCGATTTACTTGGGAATCGTGCTATCGGTGGAGTCGAGGTTTCCTCGCGATTCAGGCAGTATTCAAGCTTCGGCAAGCCGCCTGCTCGACCTGGCCGCTTGGGCCCGCCTTCCCGACCCGCCCGTTAGGGTCCGATGGGCCCGTTTGTTTTTGCCACGTGTTTTCTAATCCCAGCCCCCCCGTGCTAATCCAGTGCTCCATCCTCTTCTCCCCCCCTTCCATCCGTCTTCTCTTCCCCTGTGTCAGGGGCTGCACCGCTGGCACGCGGCAGGTAACGAAAATATGCCCCCAAAGGGTTACGATCGAAACTGAAGAGGGCGGGTACCGAGGGTTTGAAATATACGGGTTGAAGGGCATGCGAGCAGGTAAGAGCGAACAGTCTTAAAATGGTTACTGTTGCTGTTGTGGTGTTTGCTGCTATTGTTGTTGTTGCTGCTGTTGATGTTGCCGTCGTCGTCGTCGCTGTCGCCGTCGCCGTCGCCGTCGCCGTTGTTGTTGTTGTTGTTGTTGTTTTTGTTGGTGTTATTGTTGTCGATGGTGTTGTTGTTTCTGATGTTGCTGTTGTTGCTTTCGTTTTTGTTTTTGTTGTGGTCGGTGATGCTATTGTTGCCATGGTTGTTTTGTTGTTGTTGATGGTGTTATTGTTTCTGCTGCTGCTGCTGTTGCTCTTGTTGCTGTTGCTGCTGCTGTTGTTTTTGCTGTCGTTATTGTTGCTGTTGTTGTTGTTGGTGCTGTTGTTGTTGTTGCTGCTGTTGTTGTTGTTGTTTTTGTTGTTTTTGCCGGAGTTGTAGTAGTAGTAGTAGTAGTAGTAGTAGTAGTACTAGTTGTTGTTGTTGTTGTTGTTGTTGTTGTTCTTGTTGTTGTTGATGTTGTGGTTGTGGTTGTTGTTGTTGTCGTCGTTGTTGTTGTTGTTGTTGTTGTTGTTGTTGTTGTTATGTGCTGTTGTTGTGCTGTTGTTGTGCTGTTGTTGTGCTGCTGTTGCTGTTGCTGTTGCTGTTGCTGTTGTTGTTGCTGTTAAACTCTCATTGCATGATATTACTTATTGTTGACCCCCCTCTCCGGTGACCTTTGTGTTTTTCCCCACGTCCTAAGTGGGTTTCTTGTTTTCTCTGCACACCCTCCGCGCAGGATCTCTCGTCCTCCTCCCTCTCCTCTGCTCCTCTTTGCTTCCTCCTCCGCATCATCATCACCATCACCTCACTCCCCACTCATCATCATCATCATCATCAGCATCACCATCACCATCGCACGATCACTCACCATCATCGGCATCGAACGATCATCATCATCATCATCATCATCATCACTACTCGCTGACTCACCACTTCGTCCCCATCATCATCACCACCATTTACCATCAGAATCGCACGATCACTCACCATCAGCACTCATCATCACCACCACATCATCATCATCACGTCGTCATCATCACCACCACCACATCATCATCATCATCATCATCATCATCATCATCATCATCATCATCATCATCATCATCATCATCATCATCATCATCATCATCATCATCATCATCAATCATATATCATCATCAAACACCGTCGTCATCATCCCATCACCATCATCCACCAAGAGGGAGCCTCGTCTGTGAGTGAATTGTGAGGAAGTCTCAGGCGGGAGCCCCCTCCCTATGGGGCCCGCAGATCATGTTACTAATCCGAGCGGGTCATCGGATTCCTGTAACTGTCGTCACTTTTGGGCTCCTCAGGTCTGAATTTGGAGGAAGTGTCAAGCGGGAGCCTCGTCTGTGAGTGAATTGCGAGGAAGTCTCAGGCGGGAGCCCCCTCCCTATGGGGCCCGCAGATCATGTTATTTATCCGAGCGGGTCATCGGATTCCTGTAACTGTCGTCGCTTTTGGGCTCCTCAGGTCTGAATTTGGAGGAAGTATGAGGCGGGAGCCTCGTTGTCAGTGAATTGCGAGCAAGTCTCAGGCGGGAGCCCCCTCCCTATGGGGCCCGCAGATCATGTTATTAATCCGAGCGGGTCATCGGATTCTTGTAACTGTCGTCACTTTTGGGCTCCTCAGGTTTGAATTTGGAGGAAGTATCAAGCGGGAGCCTCGTCTGTGAGTGAATTGTGAGGAAGTCTCAGGCGGGAACCCCCTCCCTATGGGGCCCGCAGATCATGTTATTAATCCGAGCGGGTCATCGGATTGCTGAATCTGTCGTCACTTTTTGGATCCTCAGGTCGGAATTTGGAGGAAGTATCAAGCGGGAACCTCGTCTGTGAGTGAATTGTGAGGAAGTCTCAAGCGGGAGCCCCCTCCCTATGGGGCCCGCAGATCATGTTATTTATCCGAGCGGGTCATCGGATTCCTGTAACTGTCGTCATTGTTGGGCTCCTCAGGTCTGAATTTGGAGGAAATATCAGGCGGGAGCCTCGTTTGTCAGTGAATTGCGAGCAAGTCTCAGGCGGGAGCCCCCTCCCTATGGGGCCCGCAGATCATGTTACTAATCCGAGCGGGTCATCG
>CAUYUJ010015577.1:95000-100000 GCA_963575745.1 Prorocentrum cordatum | reverse complement strand
GTCTCGGCCGGCGCCTGCCCGTGGCGGCCTCGTCGCCGCCTCGGGGCCGCTGGCGGTTTCGGCGGGTGCCCGCCCACTGCCGCTTTTGTCGCTGCCTCGTGGCAGTGGCAGGTCTGCGCCCCGTTGCCGCGCGGGGGGCGCCCGTCGCCAGCTCGCCGCCGCCCTGCGCCCAAGAGATCTTGTTCCCCCAAAAAGACTTCGAGTCTCTACCCCCTCGCCAAGGCCAATCCGCGTACTCTTCAGGTTTATGCTGCACGATCGTTCATCCGAGACATAAATCTAGTATGCCATCCAGTCCTGGTGTCGACCCCTTCTCATCCCTGTCAAACAACATTCTGCGGTGCGCATGCGTTGATCCACGAACTGTTTGTCTGAAGGATTTCTTGCAATACATACGATGCGGTGCACATGCGCTCGCCGCCGCGCGCGCATGCCAAAATCAGCTGAAAGCCATGTGTTTCCCAACCAGGTCAAGACATACATGTTCATATACTGATAACGAACAAGTTGCGATCCAAGCTAAAGTTGCCATATTTCTGCGCTCGCATTCGCTGGACACATACGAATACTATAGGTGTCAGACGAGACTATGCAGCCAACACGCGAGCGGATGTCGGAAAACTTCACGAACCACCGCGCATGTGTTTTTCATCGAGATCGTGCCCTGCCGCTCATCATAATTATGACTCCGTGTTATTCTTGCCAGTTTCTTGTTTTACCCGTTACTCACGGTTGAGGAGATAATATGGGGGTCATTCGCTTGGGTCTTGCACTTGCATTCCCAGTGAATGCGTATCTAAAACCACCATGAGGGCCACACGTGTGCGCACGAGTGGGCTTCGTACAATAGCTATCACCAACTCGTGCTTCTACAGAAAGATGCAGCATCTCTGAGCGCGCCCACTACTTGAAATCGTCGGAATACATGTCTTGCCACTCTTTCAAATGGTATGCCGTGCGTGCCGCACTTGCGGGCATGGCGAAATTATTCAACAAACGTCGCGCACCCGCCGACTTTTGCAGACGATACCATGTGGACCACACTCGCGCCTCCCCCCCTCGCGCGCATGTCGAATTCATTGCAAAACCACTCGTGTGCGAAGTACCTCGAAATTGATGTTCAGTACGGTTGAACATGACATTGTTCCCCAAACAGTGTTTGCAATTAGGTACTTTACATGTGTTCTAAGGGAGTGGGCTGGTGTGGCTGTCTGGCTGCTATTTTGTCGCCTTCGCCGCCCTGTCGCCGCCTCGTCGCCGCCCGTCGTCTGGGCCGGTGTGGCGGTTTGGCGGCTGTGTTGTCGCCGTCGCCGCCCGTCGCCGCCTCGTCGCCGCCCCAGATTGCACAATATAGATTTTACCGCATACATTGCATCACACAGGTGCAACATATATTGCACCGCATAGATTGCATCACATGGGTTGTGCAATTGTGCAACATACACTGCATCACATAGGGTGCACAACACATATTGCACCACACATATTGCACCGTACATATTCCACCGCGTATATTACACCACAGACTGCAACACATAGCTGGCACAACATGGATTGCACCGCATATATTGTACCGGATGGGCCGCATAACCTACATTTTCCCACATAGGATGCACAACATATATTGCATCACGTATATTGCACCACATAGAGTGCACGACATATATTGCACCACATATGCTGCACCACTTAGAATGCACCACGTAGCTTACACGACGTAGATTGAACCGCATCAATTGCACCATGTGGGATGCGCAACATATGTTGCTTGCACCACATGGGTTGCGCAACATACATTGCACCACACATATTGCACCACATGGGTTGCACCACACCGATTGCACAACATATATTGCTATAGTCACACATTTGGGGGCTTACCCTGGCTAGCACGTTTGCATGCAAATTTTGCTCGAGTGTCTGCTCCCGAGAGTTTCTGATCATCCTCACCAGCGCCGTCGTCATGATCGTCGCTAGCGTCATCATTGCTATCGTCGTAACCACCGTCGTCTTCATCACCATCACCATCGTCATCGTCATCGTCATCGTCGTCATCGTCGTCCAAGTTGTCATAGCCACCACCATCATCAGCGTCAGCCTCATCGTCGCAGATGCCGTCGACAATATCATCACTCGCCCGCCCGAGTCGTGGATCTACATGATGAGGGTCGTCGCGCCAGATGAGTCGAGCATTGGAGTTGGCCGCTCCAAAGACTCCAAACATATAGTAACCAGCATGGATCCCAAACAGTGAGTGTCTGCACTGAAGAGATAAGTATACGCAGTGCAAGCAATGTTGTCTAATATGTTGTGTAAGCTTTGCGGTGTGAGCTACGTGGTGCAAGCTATGCTCTGTAAGCTTTTGCGGAGGCCTTCGGCCAGTGCCGCCGACCCTGAAGGCGGGACCGCCCCCTGGACCCCTTGGGCGACCCCCCTTGGGACCCGCAGGGACCCCAGGGGGGTAGTATTCTGGCACGGGACCCAGGACCCCCCCCTTCCCTTACCCACCCCACTCTCAGGGAAGGGATAAACCGAAGGAGTTTCCCTTCGACTTAACTACGACCTTCCTTTTCCTTGTTCCTCACTTGCTGCGGGACCGACAACGGCGACGACGACGACAGCTTCCTCCACACGCTCAATGGCTGGTGGACTTTGTGTAAGCTATGTTTTGTAAGCTATGTGCTATGTTGTGTGAGCTATATGGTGTGAGTTATGTTATGCAAGCTATGTGGTGTAAGCTACTTGTTGTGACTTATCTTGCGTGAGCTGTGTTGTGTACTAGATGTGGTGTAAGCTATGGTGTGACAGCCAAGCATTGGAAGCTGTGTGGTGTAAGCTGCTTTGTGTAAGCTATGTGGCGTGAGCTATGTAGTGTGAGCACGGGCGCCAACCCGGCGAACCACGAGGCGCCCACGAGCGGGCACGAGCGCCATTGA
Organism: Prorocentrum cordatum; assembly: GCA_963575745.1. NCBI lineage: Eukaryota > Dinophyceae > Prorocentrales > Prorocentraceae > Prorocentrum > Prorocentrum cordatum. The sequence goes on along the minus strand of CAUYUJ010015577.1, from coordinate 97,064 downwards.
GGCGAAATCTGGGGAAACCTGCCCAGCGCACGCGGCGCTCACGAGGCGCCCACGAGCGGTCACGGGCGCCAACGTGGCGATAACCTGGGAAAGCCATCCAATTGGCTAAGAAAATCAAGAATTAACCCTTAAGGACAAGCATTGTTTGGGGAATTATTGCATGAAAGACTGGCACGTGGCGGATCCTCTGGACATCCCCACAGGCGGCAACGGGGGGCAACGGGCGGCAACTGGCTGGAACGTGGCGAATTCTCGGGACACGGGACGGGACACCCCCACAGGCGGCAACGGCCGGCAACGTGCGGCGACGGGCTGGAACGTGGCGAATCCCCGGGACACTCTCACAGGCTGCAACGGGCGGCAACGGGGCGGAAACAAGCTGGAACGTGGCGAATCCTCGGGTCACCGATCCACTTCCTTAAAAGCGCAAGTGAGAATCCGTAAGTGCTAGCACTGGTTGGGGAACATTTTGCCACGTAGACAGCACCACATACATTGTACCACATAGTTGCGCTACACAGCTCGCACCTCATAGCTTGAACCTGCTAAATAGATCACACATTTAGCGTGCAATATCTCACTTTCTGGGGCCCACCAAACTACCTGCTTTGTTTGGGCCCACCGCGCACGGCGGAAGCTTGAAGTCGTCCCTCCGACCTGTCCTGAAGCGCCGTTGGACCAGGAGTTCGAGGCTGCTTCTGGCCATGGCGACGACTGGGTCCCCCGAGGGCCACGAAGAGTGCAGTTAAGACGCTGAAGCAATGACCACTTTGGGTTCAGGCGGGGCTCCGGTTCGCGGGTTCTCAGCCCGTTCCTTAAATCCGGGTCGGGCAACCTGTTCGCGGCCGAGGCTCGCCGAGGCCAGCGTTGCTTACGGCAGCACGGTGACTGAGCCCCACATTGTTCGATAAGGCCCACCGCCCATGCCTCTCCGCCCAGCCCCACCCCCTCGCACGCCGAACACCGTCCCGCGCGCGCACGTCATCTTCTAGTCTCTGACGCGAGCTTCTCCTGCGCCCACTCCTGGGACACCGATGACATCGCAGCAGAAAGCGATTAGTAAGCAAAGCAACCTGGAGCAGGAGGAGGGTGAGGAAGGCAGCCTCCCCCCCTCCACCTCCCCCTTCTCCTCCTCCCCCTCCTCCCCCCCTCCTTTTGCTCCTCCTTCCTTCTCTTCCTCCTCCTTCTCCTCCTCCCTCCTCCTCCTCCTCCTCCTCCTCCTCCTCCTCCTCCACAATTACTCAATATGAATACTACTCTCCCTCTTCCCCTGATGGCGGTTTGAAAGTGGCCGACCCCCCCCCGCGTACTGTTTTTAACACAGGTTTCCCCGGAGTTGGGTTTTCGCCTGCATTTTTTTCCAAAATGCTGCTCTCGCTGAGGCGCCGGCCTCATTTTCGGGCCCCGCTCGTTCCGAATCGTGCTCCCGCTGCAGCGCTGGCCTCATTTCCGTGCTTCCGCTCGTTCCGAATCGTGCTCCCGCTGCAGCGCTGGCCTCATTTCCGCGCTTCCGCTCGTTGCGACTCGTGCTCACGCTGCAGCGCTGGCGTCATTTCGCGTGCCATGCCACGGCATGCAATGCAATGCTAGGTTGATATTACGCTTTGCGGTGCTCTTCTACGCCATGCCATGCCGTGCTCTACAATGCATCGCGTACCCTTTCGGGATCATTGCCCTGCTCGACATCCGACTGAGCGAGTAGAGAGGGGATCAGCACCATGGTAAGGGATGGGAGGGAGGGGTAGGATGTCAGATATGACGCGAGCGCACGTAGCTTGTTCCTCCTCCCCCTCCTCCTCCTCCTCCTCCTCCTCCTCCTCCTCCTCCTCCTCCTCCTCCTCTCCTTCTTCTCCTCTTTCTCGCCCTTGGAGGCGATCGGTCCCTCGCGCACGGATGAGAACGGCATGACGCGGGTCGAGTGCAAGCTGCCCTCGGGGGAGAGCACCGGCTTCGTCACCACCAAGGGGAATTCTGGCGCTCCTGCTCCCCTGCTCTTTCCGCGCAGCAAGGGGGGGAGGAGAGGCCAGAGGAACAGGGCGACGAATTGGGTGCTGCCAAAATCGT
>CAUYUJ010015577.1:62500-92500 GCA_963575745.1 Prorocentrum cordatum | reverse complement strand
GAGGGGGAGAGGGCGCCGGAGATCGCAACGGTTGGACGAGCCAGAGTTCGTCAGGCCCCGCGGCCACGAGCGTGGCGCGGGCCAGCCTCACGGGGCGGGAGTTCTGCAGCAGGGGTGGTGGGGCGACCTCCCCCCTAGCGCGGTGCCGGGGACTCCGCCTGGAGAAGAGGGCGGGCGGCGGTGAACATGCCGCGATGGGGCCCGTCTGCGCCCCCGTGGCAGAAGCGGTGCCTCTGCCCCCACCCGTGGCTCGCGCGATGCAGCACTCAGGACAGTGAAAGGCGCCGCCTCTGGGCGTCCCCCGCGGCGGCCCGGGAAGAGCGGACGACGGTGCGGGTGCCAAGTGCCGGTGGCCAGTGGGGGAGGAGGTGTGGCCAATCTCTGGTGTGCCGCCCGTCGGGCGTCGAACAAGGCCTGGAGGTTGCCAAGGAGGGAGGCCCCCATAGCGGCAGCGGGCCGGAAGGCCTGCTGCAGGCCGCTCGAGGCCTCTTGCGGTCGGTGGCACCTGTCGATAAGTGGGGCTGATTGCTTCTGTAGTTGGTGGAGGGAGAGCCCTAGCTGGTTGGCAGGACGTTGAAGCGTCTGCACGCTGGCGGCGACGCAGGCATCTTTTCGGGACAGGTTTCTGTCGGGTGATGTTGTTTTTTGGTGGTCTTTGCCAGGTGGCTTGGACTGGGTTCGTGCAGAGGGCGCGCGGCGAGGACCTTTCGGAGCCATGGCGCGCGCGCGCGGATACAGAGGGAATTTGGCACGAATCATTCACACGCTGTGATGGCGTGTCCAGTTTCGCGATGCGATCAACGGAAATGTTGTGCGCTTCGTGCCCTGGCTGCGCGCTGGGTCAGAAACATTCGGGCCGAGATTGGGGGAGGGCGCGAAAGAGGACGACGGTCCCGACGGCGCGAGAGTGCTGGAGGGAGAGGGAACGGGTGTGAAGGAGGGATGGAATTTCGAGTCTTCTGGGCCCCCTGGAGGCCTCCAGGGTCCTCTTCCTGAGACGCCTGTAGACTCCGAGCGTGCGGGAGAGGCACGACGTGGGGATAACGGAAAGGGGGGGAGGGCCTTTTGTGGAAGAGAGAGAGAGAGAGAGAGAGAGGTGGGGCAGGAGGGCGGCACAGGGCAGAGGAGAAGCCAGTGCAGAGGTGGGAGGGGGGGGAGGGGGCAGGACGGAACAGCTGAGGGCAGACTGGGGGAGGGCAAGCCACTGGCGCTCGTGTCGTATCTCCGTATCTATGTATATGGCATCCGTCTGTTCCCGCCCATCCCCTCCCACTGTGCTGACCCTTCTATACTCGCTGACTGGTGTCATAAATGACCCCATCGCGCCATGCGCAAGCAGACAAGGAGAGCTGTGTACATTGGAGGATGTGGCTGAGGAGGAGGAATAGGAGGAGGAGGAGGAGGGTAGGAGGAGGAGGAGGAGGAGGAGGAGGAGGAGGAGGAAAGAGGAGGAGGAGGAGGAGGAGGAGGAGGAGGAGGAGGAAAAAGGAGGAGGAAAGAGGAGGAGGAAAGTTGAGGAGGAGGAGGAAAGAGGAGGAGGATGAGGATGAGGAGGAGGAGGTGGAGGAAAGAGGAGGAGGAAAGATGAGGAGTAGGAGGAGGTTCAGGAGGAGGAGGAGGAGGAGGAGGAGGTGGAGTAGGAGGAGCAGGAGGAGGAGGACCCGTGGAAACCCAAGAGGCATCAATGATGTTGGAATTAACCCTCCCACCAAGCTCTCTCTTCATAGGCCTCTACAACGGTTCATTTCCATTGAGGGAACTGCCTCGTTGGAAGACAACATTTTGAAGATCCTGAAGCGTGCCGAGACTTTGTTCTCGGGAGTTCAACGCCACGTATTAACCTGACTGCTGCGTCTTGACGATCCAGAATCGTGCCAGTACGCCGTTTATGGGACTTCATCACAGCGAATCAACATAACTGTTGCGCCCGCATGCTCCAGAATCCTTCCACAACGCACTTTCTGGTGCGTCGTTCATGGGAAGCCGTGACACTCTTGCAATTTGTAAGGCAAGTGTACGCGGCGCTGAGGCGAGAGCCACACTTTGAAAAGGAACCGCCGAACCGCCCTCAACCCGTGAAGCTCTAGCAAGTTTTTAGAGCGAATGTGCGCGGCGCTGAAGCGAGAGCTACATGTTGAAAACGACCCGTCCTCAATCCGTGAAACTCTTGCAGATTTCTAAGACGAATGTGCGCGGCGCTGAGGCGAGAGCCACACGTTGAAAACGACCCGCCCTCAGTCCGTGAAGCTCTTGTATTTTTTTGGAAAGCGAATGTGCGCGGCGCTGATGCGAGAGCCACATGCTGAAAACGACTCGCCCTCGATCCGTGGAGCTCTTGCACATTTTTAAGACGAACGTGCGCGGCGCCCAAGCGAGAGCCACATTTTGAAAACCACCCGCCCTCAACCCGTGAATCCCATGCAAATATTTAAACGAATGCGCGCTGCGCTAAAGCGAGAGCCGCATTTTGAAAACCACCCGCCCTCAATCCGTGAAAGGAATGCGCGCGGTGCTAAAGCAAGAGCCACAATTTGAAAGCGACCGGCCCTCCATCTGTGAACATATGGTCGCTTTTTAAGCTTCAGAGTGATCGATTGTGAGGAAGTCTCAGGCGAAACGCCCAGCCCGCCCTAAACAACTGGCCTCGGGGTGCGACAGGGAGGAGTTACCTCTAAGGATATGGACTGGAGGAGGCAGAGGAGGAGGAGGAGGAGGAGGAGGAGGAGGAGGAGGAGGAGGAGGATGAGGAATAATGATAGTACTAAGAAGAATAATGATACAACTACTAATAACAATAATAATACGGATACTCAGAAAGCGAATGATATGAATAAGACGCAGACGACGAATCATACTAATAGTACCAATAAGCAGGCTAACAATAATACTAAGTATACTACTACTACTACTACTACTACTACTACTACTACTACTACTACTACTACTACTACTAATCATAGTAGTACTATTAACACTAATCATAACAATACTAAGACGAATCGTAATACTACCAAACTAGTAAGACGAATACTAATATTCAAAAGAAGAATAATAATACGAAGGTGAATAATACTAGTACTAGTACTACTAATGATATCAACAATAACAGTAATAGCAACAACCATACTATCACTAGTAAGAAGAGGAGGAGGAAGAGGCGGAGGAGGAGGAGGAAAGAAGATGAGGATGAGGTTGAGGATGAGGAGGAGCAGGAGGAGGAGGAGGATGAGGGGGGAGGAGGAGGAAGAGGAGGAGGAGGAGGAGGAGGAGGAGGAGGAGGAAGAGGCGGAGGATGAGGATGAGGATGAGGATGAGGAGGAGGAGGAGGAGGAGGAAGGAGTAGGACGAGGAGGAACAGCAGCAACAGGAGGAGAGGGGGTGCGGGCGGGCGGGGGTGTCGGAGGGCCGCCGCAGGACCAGCCGCCCCGAAGACGGAGGACGGCGAGGCCAAGGAGGGCTCGGTGGACGCGCTGCGGGGCGAGGTGATGAAGACCTCGCAGAAGTGCTCCCTGGCGCAGCAGTCCGCGGGGCCCTCGGGGGGGGGGCCGGCTGGGCGGCCCGGGGCTCGTGCCGCGCGGCGCGGGGCTTGACGAGCGAGACGTGTTCGCCTGGTGGCCCTTCGGCCCTGCACGCTACCGTGCCGGGTCGTCGGGCAAGAGGCCTGTTGGAGGTCTCGTAGGATCTGTTGGGAAGCCTCTCGGAGGGAGTCTTAGATGGCCCTCCTGGGGGGATCCTGCGCTCGTGGGCGTCTTGGGTGCCTTTGAGGGCCGCTCGGGGGCCCTCCGGGCGCGTGCTGACTGCCTCTGGGGGGCGTGGGCGCACCTAGCTTGCCTCTCTCTTCTCTCCTCTCTCCTCTGCTTTCCTTTCCTCTCCATCATCTTGTTCTGGAGGAGTCGATCTACTGAGCGGCGCCGAGGTGATGACCATGAAGGGCAAGATGAAGCAGGCGAAAGCTGAACTCACCAGGAAGGAAAACAACGAGAAGAACGCCCATGTCTTGGCCAAAGAGCAGCGGGAGATCGACGAGGCACGAGGAGGAGGATGAAGAGGAGGAGGAGGAGGAGGAGGAGGAGGAGGAGGGAAACAAGGATGGGGAAGACGTCGAAGGAGGGCAGGGATGGGGATTACTATTATTATAATTTTTGTTATTCGCAGTGTTGTTGTTATTTGTACGCGTATTGTGCTTATGTTAGCCTCGATCGTCAAACACCTCCCACCGTGCATGTCATATGTCAGCACGACATGCCACATGGCACACGTACATACGTATATGTTTCCGTTGGCCTCTTGATGCGTGTTTCGCTTGATTCCTTGTGCCTGGAGCCCCCCTGTGCCTACTCTGGCTGTTCTCTTGCGTTCAAAGGTTCTTAACCATCATGATGGATTGTTCCCCAATCAGAGCTTGCCTCTGTAGGGGTCCTAGCAGATTCATACGGTTAGGTTAGGTTTGTCGCCGATTTTCGCTGCACGCCCGGGTGCCCGGGTGCCGGGGGGTGCCCGGGGCCCCGGTGCCCGGGGTGTGCCCCGGGGGTGCACGGGTGCCCGGGTGCCCGGTTGCCTGGGTGCCCGGGCGTGCCCGGGGGTGCCCGGGGGTGCCCGGGGGTGCCCTATAGCCCTATAGCCCTAAGCCCTATAGCCCTATAGCCCTATAGCCCTATAGCCCTATAGCCTTACAACTCTATAGCCCTATAGCTCTATAGCCCTATAGCTCAATAGCCCTATAGCCCTATAGCACCCTAGCCCTATAGCCCTGATTGTTTTTTTCTCCGGTATCATTTGTCAATGCAATTTCTTCGTCGATAGTTGGATGGCAGAGTTAGCCCGACTGATCCAGTGGAAGCTAATGGCGTCCACTGTTGGGCATCGCGTTTTTGTCAGTTGTTATCGGTGTGCGGCCCCGCCTGCACTTCAAGGGCAGCCTGTCTTGATATGCAGATCGCCTACACCAACATATTGGTCTTCACAGGTGCGCACGTGTGTGCATTCTGTTTAGTATCGGCCGCTTGTGTTTCTTGTCCAGTCAGGCACGGGAGCAGGGTGCCCACTATGCACGAGAAATACAGGCAAGGGAGTCATTATAGGGTGGAGCAGACGGCGAAGAGCCAATATACTCTGAAATTAAGTTGCGACGCCTGAAAGGACCCGACTGTTGGGAGTAGTGAATCGAGGGAAGCGGTATGAGATTCGACTGTACATCAGCATGTATTGTGTATTAGGGAGTAGAGACAAGAGAAGATGCGATTGGCTTGTTCGTCTACTGTCTTAACTTGGTACTGCGGAGTGCGTTGCTCTGATCTTCCTCTCCCACAGGTGATGACTCCTGCAACCGACAGCGCGAAACTTGTGGAGACCAACTCCAAGGCTTTGGAGGACATCACTGCGCCATTCCTTGCGCTTATGCAAGGGCCCTCGCCGACTCCGCCAGCCCCGCCCGCAAGAAGGTGGGATTGCCAGGGACCGCAGCGAAACAACGCCCACGCCCCGCAGCCGTACTCCTCACCTCCCGTCATTTCCATCATTCCTCCGTCTCTCCTTTCCTTGATGTTCTCTCCCTCCCCAATCGCTACCTTTTGTCTCTGGCTCTCCCTCTCCTTAGGATGCAACCCCCGGAAGGTCAACTTCAGCATCGGCGCTAGTATATCCGTTGGCGTCATCCAGCCTAATCTGGCGTAGTCCCGCTTGATTCGGCTTCATCTCGCTGCATCATGAGTTTAATCTGGGATAGTCCGACTGAGTGGCCCCTGCATCTTGCTTCACAGCTCTCACTCGCTCTTGCGACGACGGGCAGGAACGTGACTCCTCGGAGGCCCGTGCGGATCTCCTGGACCGGCGCCGGACCCCCCTCCCCGGCGCGCGGAGCTCGCTGAGGGTGGCGCCCTGAGGCGCCGCCAGGGGGGCCCAATGCCGATCCGAGACATCCGTGCGGGCCTCAGAGAGATTGTGGTTCATGCCGCTCTCTGTGATGCGGATGCGCCCGCGTTGCGCATGCCGCGGCCGCCCGCGGATGCCGCATGCCGCAGCCGCCGAGGGCGGTTCGAGGCAGCGTGCGCGGGCTCGCCGCCGCCCGGGCTCCTCTTGGCCGCGCCGGCACACCGCCGGTGCTGGTCGGGTGCCCTCGCAGTCGTGCTCGCCCGAGCCAGAGTGGCCACAGTTGGTAGCGATGGCGATGAACGGTTGGTGGCGGTTGTGGTAGTGCTGTTGATGGTGGTGGCTATGATGATGCTGCTGCTGATGATGATGATGCTGATGCTGATGCTGATGATGGTGATGACGATGATGATGACGATGATGATGACGATGACGATGATATTTATGAACATGTTGATAACGTTGATGGTGGTGATGATGATTACGATGACGATGATGATGACGATGATGGTGGTTATGACGATGATGATGATGGTGGTGATGATGATGACGATGATGATGATGCTGATGATGCTGATGATGATGGTGATGGCGATGGTGATGGTGATGACGATGAGAGGATGATGACGATGACTATGATGACGAGTAGTTTGGCAACGCCACTTAGTCTGAGTTCGACCAGGACATCACGCATACATGCAGATAAGATGAAGACATGTAGGTGCTGAGGACCCTCGTGCGGAAGACGACGATGACGATCAAGCCAATGGCTTTGAAGACAGAGGGCTTGCTGAAGATGATGCGGGCCAGGCACAGTGCATTAGGAACAGGCGACGGGTTCGGAAGCCCTCCTTGCAGAGAAGCCCGACTCCGAGAGCGGTCGCCCGAGGGACATCGCGGGCAGGAGACGGCACGCTGCTCGATACGCCCGAGTGCACACTGGCACAATCGCGGCAGAGAAGCACGCTCGCCGCGCTCCTGCCCGTCCGCGCGCTGCGAACGGTTTCCCCTCGGGACGGTCACTCGCGTGGGCGCCAGGAGGGTTACCTGTCAGCGTTCATTGCAGTCAACCCGCATAGCAAGGATGGGCAACCTCCCAAAGGGTACCCTCGCATCCTTGCCTCCTCGGTCCATCCTTGGCTACTTTCGTTGGCCGCGCCCCGCTCGAAAAGCTTCGAAATGGCGTCCAATGCCCTTGTATCCTTATCGCGCATCCTTATGATATGGGCCGACTGTATGGTCGCACGATGACTGCAGAGGCGCCCCGAAAGGGGGGGCAAGCGGAAGGAGGAAGAGCTGCAGGCGTTTGAGAACCCAGCGTCCACGCTGAAGGAGGACCGCCGGGGAGCGACGAGCAGCGCGGCGCATCTCCTGCTCTGCCCCTCCGCTCCTCTGCCTGCAGGTTTCTTCTCCTCCTCCTCCCTCCTCCTCCTCCTCCTCCTCCTCCTCCTCCTCTTTCCGCCCCCTCTTCCTCCCCCACTCCTCCTCCTCCTCCTCCTCCTCCTCCTCCCCCCCTCCTCCTCTTCTTCCTCCTCCTCCTCCCTTTTCCTCCTCCTCCTCCTCCTTCTCCTTCTCCTACTCCTCCTCCTCCTCCGCCTCCTCCTCCTCCCCCTCCTCCTCCTCCTCCTCCTCCTCCTCCTCCTCCTCCTCCTCTTCCCCCTCCTCACACGCGCCAGCTGGAAGTCATACACCACAACCACAGTTTCACTTCGATCCGACCTGTCCGATTCGACATTGATCTCGGGCGGCCCGATCCGATCCGACTCCGATACTCCGACGATCCGACGCGGCCCGATTCCTGCACGGTGCTGTCGTGCATCCCGGCGCGACCGACCCCACTCGATTTCAGCGATTTCAGCTCCACGTGGATGCGGCTCCATCCGACGCGCATTCGTATCCAATGCGATTCCCCGATTCGACGTTGAGTGATCCATCCCCGGCCAAGCCCATCTTGGACCCAGCCAGCCTCCATCCCCAGCCAGGTCCATCTTGGACCCTGGCTGGTGCTGGTAAGCACCAGCCCAGGGGCTGGCATGGGTCTGTCCAGGGCTGCTCGTGGTGTTCCGTTTTCGGCTCCAGGTCGGCTTTCGTCATGAGTCGTTCTTTTGCGGTCCCCGAACTCAGTGACAGCCCTCAGAGGCCGAACTCGGCGAGAACCTCCGTTCTGTTTTTTTCAATGCGTTGGAGGTCTGGATCTCTCCTCCTTCCTCCCATTCCAGTTTCCTCTTGCAGCTCCCCCCTTCTCCTTCCTCCCTTCTCCCGACCCCCTCCCTTCCGACGTCGCAATTCGTTGCTAATGTCGGCCCCCAGGGGTCTCGACCCTTTCCCTGGTTGCTGCTTTTCATCATCAGTCGTTTCTTGACGCACCAGGGGATCCAGGACGGCAGATGGCCTCCAGAGGCCAGAAACGATGAACCGCCTGCCGCCGTTTTTTTGTTGTTTCTTTGTGGGGGGGTCAGTTTTTTTGTTGTCGTGGCTGTTGTGGTTGTTGTTGCTGCTGTTGCTGTTGCTGTTGTTGTTGTCGTTGTGGTTGTAGTTGTGGTTGTCGTTGTTGTTGTCGTTGTTGATGCCGTTGTTGATGTTATAGTTGCTGCTGTTGCTGTTGCTGTTGCTGTTGTTGTTGTTGTTGTTGTTGTGATTGTTGTTGTTGTCGTTGTCGTTGTCGTCGTTGTCGTTGTCGTTGTTGTTGTTGTTGTGGTTGTTGTTGTTGTTGTTGCTGCTGTTGTTGTTGTTGCTGTTGTTGTTGTTGTTGTTGTTGATGTTATAGTTGCTGCTGTTGCTGTTGTTGTTGTTGTTGTGATTGTTGTTGTTGTCGTTGTCGTTGTCGTCGTTGTCGTTGTCGTTGTCGTTGTTGTTGTTGTTGGTGTTGTTGTGGTTGTTGTTGTTGTTGTTGATGTTGATGTTGCTGTTGTTGTTGTTGTTGTTATTGTTGTTGTTGTTGTTGTTGTGGTTGTTGTTGTTGTTGTTGTTGTTGTTGGTGTTGTTGTTGTTCTTGTTGTTGTTGTTGTTGCCGTTGTCGTTGTCGTCGTCGTCGTCGTTGTTGTTATTGTTGTTGCTGTTCTTGGCGTTGTTGTTGTGGTTGTAGTTGTGGCTGTTGTTGTTGATGGTCTTGTTGTTGTGTTATGTTTGTTGTTGTTTGTTTGTTTGTCTGTTTGTTTGTTTTTCCTATTTTTTTGCGTCGCCTGGATCTGAGGGCCCTCCTCCTGATGGTCCCCCCGCCTTTAGGGACAGCGTGCACTGACGAAGCCCCGGCACAGGGGGCAGTTGGCGCAGCAGGGGCCCTCGCGGAGGGCTCGCCGCGCAGGGATAATTGGCGTGCTTTCTCGGAGGTCGATGCTGCACGCCGCTTTTCCAACGCAAGGCCGTAGTCCTTCCCCTCGCAGGCCTAACACCAACACCAATATCGGTGATGTGCCTCCACCGAGGGAAGGAGATCCCGATCTCGGTGGTGGTGGTAATAGTCTGGCTTCCAAAGCGACCGAAATGTTACCACCGACACCGAAGTCCAGGATCATCTTGCCCCTGTGGAGGCACCCCCCCTGTGTTGGTGTTGGTGCCCACTTCCAGGCCTCCCGTCCCCCGCCTCCCCTCCCGCCCCCCGCTGCCCCCCCCCCCCCGCCTCCCCGACGGCGGCGGCGGCGACGCCCGTAGGCCGAGCGCCTGCTGGCCGCGGTCGTCGAGGCCGCTGGGGAGACGAAGAGCGTGGCGATCCGGGGGCTCGAATCCGTCGTGGTCGTCCTTCGTCGCCGTCCTTCGTCGTCGTCGTGGCCGCTCGTCGTCGTCGTCGTCGTCGTCGTCGTCGTCGTCCTTCGTCGTCGTCCTTCGTCGTCGTCGTGGCCGCTCGTCGTCGTCGTCGTCGTCGTCGTCGTCGTCGTCGTCGTCGTCGTTGTGGTCCTTCGTCGTCGTCGTCGTGGTCGTTCGTCGTCGTCGTTGTCATCGTCGTCGTTCGTCGTCGTCGTCGTCATCGTCGTCGTCGTCGTCGTCGTCGTCTGTCGTCGTCGTCGTCGTCGTCGTCGTCCGCCTTCTCTTCGTCCTTCATTTCCGCCTCCTCTCTTTTCTTCTTCATCTCGTTGTCCCCCTTCACATTTTCAGCCGAGGGGGGCCTTTGGAGGCTCTCGGGCCTCCTGTTTGCAAGTCATGGGGTGTTGATCACAGGAGGGCGATGTCCGTCCACGGGGTAGGCAACCCCTCTTCCTTGCTGCTGCTGCTCTTCCTCGGCCTTCCGGACTCGAAGTTGTGGACTTTCGTTGGACGGTGCTGCTCCTTTTTTGATGTATTCTATGCCTCCGCGGAGATCTCTCGATTGGGTCCCATAGCCTTCCGATTCCGATCTTACAAAACGGTCTGCCGCGTGCACCAACCTGACAAGGACAGGATCATCTGATCGAGTGAGTCGGCCTGTCGGCTCTTCCTCAGCTCCTTTCCATGACCTGTACCCTGTACTGAGTTTTAGTCTCTCCGTCGGCGCCGAGGCGCCACCGCCTAACCTCTTCGTACGACCGTCCGGCGGGACGAGGGCAGTCAAGACGCTGAAACGAGGACTGCTATGGCCTCATGAGGAGCTCGGGTTTTCGGGCCGTTCCTTGTTAGTGCGGAGTGTGCTTGCAAACGGGCACGGGATTGAGGGGCCCAACGACGTGTTCACCGTGCTCCCCTGTATTCCATTATATATTCGCTCAAGCTTTCACAGGTTCGCTCGCATGGGCCCCCCGTGCGGGCCCCAGACTGCCGCGGCGGCGGTCGCGGTCCATGTGGCGGTGGCGCTAGGGATCTGGAGCTCGACGCCCACGCTCATCTGCCCGCAGCCGGTGCGCCCGGCCCCCTTCTGCCCAGCGCTGATTCGTCCCGACTGCGTGTTGACGGCAGCGGCTCCGGACTCGGGGCCGCCCGGGGGCTCTGCGGTTCTCGGACTGGGCGAGGTGCCCAAGGAGCTGGCGGAGACCCACCTGACGGTGGTCCGCCTGGAGGAGCGACTGGCGGGGCTGCAGACGGCGCTCGAGGAGGAGGAGGAGGAGTTTATGCGTGAGCTCGGACCGGTCATGCGGTTCGCTGTTTGGTATGAGGACGACACTTACTGGCACGAGCGGATAGCGATGGCGGCTCACCTCGTTCCCGGCGTGGAGCTTCTGGATCCGATGAAGGGGCACTTCTATGAGTTTGGTGCCGCGCCCGACGCGTCCGAGCTGGTGGAGCAGATCAAACTGGCAGAGGGCGAGGCGTTCGGGATCACCAGGCGTCGGGGGCCGGCGCACGAGGCCATCACGCTGCAGCACATGCCGCTGGTAGTGGGTGACGGCCGCGCGGTGCCGGGCGTTGCGCCAGGCGCGGCGGCCCCGGCGCTGGCCACGCCGGCTGCCCCGCCATCTGACGTCACGTCGCTGATCATCGGCCCGGTGCATCCCCGCTTCGGACGAGAACGGCACCCGTCCTCTGATGCGGAGACGGCGGGGGAGTACGCGAGGGCTCTAGAAGTCAGTCGTCGGCCGATGCCAGTGAAGCGAGTGCCGATCTCCATCGTCGTGACCTTCCTTGACACGGGGCACATGCGGGTGCCCAGGATCTTGGATGACGAGGCCGCCGCCATGAAGGCGGGTGGAGGGCTGGAGGGCCGCCTGAGCGATGCCCTAGACGGTGGCACGAAGACGTCCCCAGCTGGTGCGGATGCGAGGACCCTGACGGTGAGCCACGACGAGCACGGGGAGCGGCACCGGGACTGGCGGTTAGTCTGCGCGGAGATCTCGTACGGCCATTTCGGTGAGCGGGAGAAGTACCATGAGGGGCCTCCTGTGACGTTGTCGTCGCTCAAGAACATCCAGCGTCAGGGAGGCGACCCCCGCCGTTTCCTTCCCATCTGGCGCCGAGATTCGGACGTGAGCCCGCAGGGGCGCGCGGGCATCGAGATGAAGCTGCTGCCGAGGAGCCTCTACCTGAGCGGCGGCTACGGCCAGGTCAACGGCCCTTCCCTTGCGAGAGTCAAGGCCATGCCGAGGAGGGTGTGCCAGATCATCGAGGCCCACTCGGCAGGGACCCCTGGCCGCGCCGATTGGGAGGACGTGAAGTGGGCTGGCGCGGAGGCGGGGAAGGCTCAGGCCCTGGGGTGATGGTCGCGGCCGGCGCCGGCCGTGGTCGAGCCGACGCTGGAGGCCTAGATCCGGCGGCTGACGATGAGCGAGTGAGGCGCGTCGCCATGTTGCCGCTCTTCCCCATTCCCCTCGCCCCCGCGCCCACCATGCCCAGCGGACGTGGCCGACAGGCCTCGGGCCTGAAAGGCCATTTGCGACGACTGAATGCAGACGTCAACGCAACTGTGAAGGCTTTGAATTGGATGGCTGGGGATCGGCATCCGCCCGAGTACGGGCCGCCGCGCACCCCAGAACAGGCTAGTGTGCATGCGCGCGTGCGGGGGAAGCTTTTGTCCCTTTTGACCTCGGACGTCGCGATCCCTAGCCGGCGAGCGGCTTTTTTGGAGCTGCTGCACGGCCGAGCTGTGTATGATGCAGAGCCCGGTGGACACAACCTTGCCAGTTTCTCCAATTTTGCCTCTGTGAGCCTACCTGACAGCCTCGTAGGCGCCCCCTCGGTGCAGGAGGTTGTGGGCCCGGAGGCAAGCCAATACTTGGAGCAGAACTACGAGCGCATGCTGCGCCCCTCTTCGGATTTTTTGGAGCGACAGGAGTCGCTGCCCGCTATAACTCCCTATTGGGGCCCTGTGCTGGCTCGCAGCCGCCGCAAGTTTCTGCGGCTGATGCGGGCGCTCCTGCGGGTCGGGCTGGTCGCGCTTCTGCCAGCGGGCTCGTCTCAGGAGCAAGTCGGTATGTTCTTTGTAAAGAAGACCGGCAAAATCAAGAGTCGTCTCATCATCGACGCGCGTAGGGCAAACAGGCGATTCGCCGAGCCCCCAGGGGTCCATCTTTGTTCTTCGGAGAGCCTCGCTAGGATCGAGGTCTCTCTCCCTCCAGGTTGCTCCTGTCTCACTCCTGATCAATTTCGTAGCGCCCAGATGTCCCTGGGGCTGGCGGATGTAAAGGACGCGTTTCATCGTTTTCGTCTTCCTCCGGGACTAGCCAGTTATTTTGGTCTCGGTGTTGCCGCGGCTGGGGGGTTGAAGGCAGTCGGCGATGTCGTCGGCGGGAAGATCTTGGGGATCGATGACTGCATCGACATCTGTTGGGCGTCTCTTCCAATGGGGTTCTCTTGGTCTCTTTACTTCTGTCAGCAGGCCGGGGGGCATCGTCTGGGTGGAGTCCCTGGCCTTCGCGGTTCGGTCCTTCTTCGAGATCGCGGTAAGCCGGGGGTCTTCAGCTTCGTCGAGTCGGACACGGGCCACGAGAAGGGGGCGGTCCTCGAGGGATCAGGGGTCTGTCATTACCTCTACGTCGACAACCTGGGCGTTCTCTCATGCGACCCCCCCCACGCATCGGCTCTTCTGTCCGACGCGGCGGCCCGCTTTGAGGAGGCGGGTTTGGTGACCCATGAGCATGAGGTGAGCGTCAATTCCGTGGAGGCTCTTGGGACTCACGTGGATCTTGAGAAGCTTGGAGTCTCGCTCGCACCTGCTAGGCTGTGGAAAGTACGTCAAGGGGTCCTTTACGCCCTGTCGTGTCGGAAGCTGCCCGGTCGGGTCTGGGAAGTGCTGTTGGGTCACCTCACATTCTGTGCGCTGATCAATCGTAGCATGATGAGCGTTTTCGGGAGTATCTACGCGTTCATAAATAAGTACTACGCCACGCCCATGCCTTTGTGGGACACAGCTAGACAGGAGATGTCGGCTGCAGCCTCTCTGCTGTTCTTGATGGATGCTTCGTGGACTTTACCCTGGTCCCCAAACGTCGTGGCGACTGACGCCTCAGAGGAGGGGTTCGGGGCCACGGTCTCGGAGTGGGACACCCAGGACGTCTCGGAGGTGGGGGGGATCTTGGAGAGAGGTCGTTTTCGGAGGCTTCCTGGAGTTTCTGCTCGGGCCAGGTTTTTCGGAAGCTTGGAGGAGCTGGGGTCCGACGATGGGGAGGGCGAGTCTGAGCGGCCGTGCGACGTCGACTCGGATTTTCCGGAGGTCCCCCATGCAGTACTCACGAGGGCCCGCTGGAGCACCCTTCTGGCGGGTCCGTGGAAATATTTTGACGAGGGCATCTTTATCTTGGAAGCCAGAGCCCTCCTGTTGGGATTCCAGGCGCTGGTGAGCGAGTACAATGTCAGAAACGCGAGGGTGCTCTTCTTGGTTGACAATATGGGGGTTTGCCTGTCTTTCGCCCGAGGGCGCACCGCGGACTTCAGGACCCTGATGTGTATGAGACGCATGGGATCGTGGTGCCTGGCTCTTGGGCTGCGTACATGTTTTCGATGGATACCATCTGAGTGGAATACGGCTGATGAACCCTCTCGTCGCTTCTCAGTAGAGCATGTTGGCTCACGTTCTGTTCCCGACGGTGCTGGCGCTTCTGGCATCAATCCGTACCCATTCAGATGTGAGGATGAGAGGACCGACCCTTTGGCCGGCCCGGGCGGTTCCTCGGGCGAAGGCGCGGGCAGACCTGCTGCCAGCAGGGTCGGCACCTGCGCCCTCGACACCAGTGGCTTCGAGGAGCTTAGTGGCGACAGTGTCAACTCCTCCACCCCACAGGCCGACCCGTTCCCGTCGCTTACAGCCAGGGGATATGCTGATGGCGAAGCTCGAGCCGGCCCCGAAGGAGCACAACGCGCCGGCCCTCGACGAGACGAACGACGAGGAGGCCTCGAACGTGGTCGAGGAGAGCGACGCGACCTCCGACACGGTCCAGGTCCGAGCGCTGCCGACCCGCCGCGCGCGGGTGTTGTCGGCCCCACGTCTGGAGCGAGTACGCCGGCCCGTGGAAGCGAGCCGCCTACAAGGACTGGGCCTTTTGCCGCCGGGGTCAAGCACGGTGCAGGCGAAGACGGAGATCCAGTACCACGAGGAGGTGTACACCTGGCGAGCTCGGGCCCGCGGGTTGGACGAGCCTCTCGGCGTGGCTGTCGAGGTGGACGCCTTGGTGGGGCGGCAGCCTCAAAGGCCTTTCGACCAGGGCGAGAACCTCAGCAAGGGCGCAGAGCTCGTGGCCGGGTTGGAGCATTCCTTGTCCGGTCTCGGACGCCACGGTGGTCCTCATCTATCCCGCCGTTATCGAGCTTTGAAGGGATGGAGGCGCCGCCGTCCGCCGCGATCGCTCCGCCCCCTGGCCTTCAGCATCTGGGCGGCCAACATTTGGGAGCTGTGCCGCGCCAGTTGCTCGAACACGAAGGTCTACGCGCCGTTCATGCCAGTGACCTACATGCGGCTGGCAGAACTGCTGAAGCCGTTGAAGGAAGATCTCTTTGCACCAGCGCACGGACCCTCTGCTTCATGGATCTGCTTCGCATTTCGGCAGGAGCGGGGAGCGGCGTCCAGGACATGCGCGACGGACAAGAACATCGACCTGAGTGGCGAGTGGGTGTCCTTCCTGTCGTCGGTGCTGGCGGCGCTCCAAGCTGGGGACTCGAAGTCCAAGGTCTTCAACTTCACGTGCAGCAGCTACACGCACCAGTTCAGAATCGTCTGCGAGAAGCTCGGGCTGACGGCCGTGCCTTATCAGGCAGGGCACTCAAACTTCTCCACCGACGCCGCCATGAAGTACCGCTAATACGCTCGCGATCCGAGCCCTGGGGTGTTACCAAGCCGGCCAAACCTTTCTCGGGCAACGACATGGAAGCCCTCAGGGCTGGAAACCTCCAGGCCCGAAGGATCCTCAAGCTTATCAAGTACATCCATGTTCTTGGTATCCCGTGGGCCGTTGAAAACCCTTCGACAAGTTTGCTTTGGTGGGTTCCTGGCTTCTTGCAATTCGCGAAGGACCCCAGGGTGTACGTTAAGACTATCGACCAGTGTGCTTTTGGTACTCCATGGCGTAAGCGTACTCAGCTCATGTTCGGCAACTGCGACCCGATCGATGTTACCATGTGTGATAAATATGTCTGCCACGGTCGAGGACAATGCTGTTTCTCAGGGAAGCCTCACGTCGAGTTGGAAGGGAAACGTATGACTGCCCAGGCCCAAACATTCCCACCCCGTTTCTCCCAACTCCTGGCCAAAATCTTTTGCAGTGCAGCAGTCTACCGACGAACCTGCCTCTATACAATCAACTCATAAACTCACTACCTTTCGGGACGTTTTGGGAATCTTCTGACGCATAATGCCGAGTATATACTCTTTTGTGTTCTCATGTCCAGTTGAGGGCCAGCTCGTGAAGACGGTGGCAGAGTTGATTAGACACATTGCTGATTGAAAAACAGAGTGCAGGCCTCTCATGTTAGTGCGGAGTGTGCTTGCAAACGGGCACGGGATTGAGGGGCCCAACGACGTGTTCACCGTGCTCCCCTGTATTCCATTATATATTCGCTCAAGCTTCCCTCCCCCCTCTCCCTCTCTTGAGCTGTGCCGTCGTTTACTCCACGTTTCAATAGGGAATCTTCTGACGCATAATGCCGAGTATATACTCTCTTGCGTTCTCATGTCCAGTTGAGGGCCAGCTCGTGAAGACGGTGGCAGAGTTGATTAGACACATTGCTGATTGAAAAACAGAGTGCAGGCCTCTCATAGATCTTTGTCGTTGCGCTTGTTTGTGGCCCAGGCCCTCCGTGGCCCGAAAAGCCCCGTCGTCCCTTATTATGCGTCCCTGATGGTAGCGCGATTGCTGCAGGTGCCCTGTCCGTGTCCGTGTCCGTGGCCGTGGCCGTGCCCGGGGAGACCCCTTGGGACGGCCAGAGACACGTCAGGAGACCCTCTGGCTCCTCCTCCTGGGAGGCCGCGGCCCCACCTCGGCGGGGACACGTGCCTGCGGGCCCGTGCGCAGGGAGGCGCAGCAGGGGGGGCTGGGGCGTCGTGAGACGTGGGGGGGACCCGGCGGCGAGCCCCGGGGGGAAGCGAGAGAGTGGGCGGGCCTCCCCGGAAGGCTCGGAAGGCCTCCGGCCTCCGGAGAAGTGTCCCGAGCCTTCCCCGAGGACACCAGGAGCCTTCTCGGAAGGCCAGAGGACCTCTGAGAAGCCCCGTCGCCTCATGAGAAGGCCTCCTCCTCCTCCTCCTCCCCCTTTCCCCCCCTGCCTCGCCGCCGAGGGGGGGCGGCGTCCGGAGTGCGCCACCTCCGACGTATGAGCTTGCCTGCCGTCGGCAACTCCGACTCAGAGCGTCGCGCCGCGGGCTCTGGCCCCCACAGCGCCTCGGCGCGACGCGGCGGGCGCCAGCGTCTCGAGCGCCTCCCGGCCCCCCCGCTCCGCGGAGCGGAGCGCCACGCCACCTCTGCTCGCAGGGCACAGAGGGTGCCGTCGGGGCCGCCACCGCCGCACGCCGAGCAGGGAGAGCTCCCCCGGCTCGGCCGGCGGGGCAGGGGCGGGCGCCCGCAGGGCGCTCGAGGCGGCGGCCTCGCGCACGACGCCGAGGGGTGCGTGCCCAGCGGGACTGGGCGCAGGCGCTGCAGGCAGGGGGAGGGGCCTCGGTGCCCGTGTCGGCGCGTATCGCGCGGTGGGTGCGCGCGATCTCCTGCGCGTCGGCGGGAGAGACGTGCTCGTGCGGCAGAGCACGCTGCCTGGGACTTCCCTGCCTCTCCTCCTCCTCCTCCTCCTCCTCCTCCTCCTCCTCATCGTCATCGTCATCATCGTCATCATCATCATCATCGTCATCATCATCATCATCATCATCATCATCATCATCATCCTCGTCCTCATCCTCATCCTCATCCTCATCCTCATCCTCATCCTCATCCTCATCCTCATCCTCATCCTCATCCTCATCCTCATCCTCATCCTCATCCTCATCCTCATCCTCATCCTCATCCTCCTCCTCCTCCTCCTCCTCCTCCTCCTCCTCCTCCTCCTCCTCCTCCTCCTCCTCCTCCTCCTCTCCTCCTCCCCCTCCTCCTCCTCCCCCCCCCTCCTCCTCCTCTTCCCCCCTCCCCTTCCTCCTCCTCCTCATCCTCCTCTTCCTCCTCCTCCTCCTATTTCTCCTCCTCCTCCTACTTCTCCTGTTTCCCCCCTCTCCCTCCTGTTGCTCCTTGTCTCCCTTTTCCCTCGTTTCTTCCCCTCCTTCCTCCTTCCTGCTGCTCCCTTCTCCCTCCCGTCCCTCCCCCCCGTCCCTTTTTTCCCGCCCCTCTTCTCCTGCGGGCAGACGCCGGCCAGGTGAAGGAGCAGCAGGGCAAGGCGGCCGAGATCAAGGGGACCCTGATCGCGGAGGCCAGGAAGACCCTCGCTGGCTACATGTCCAAGGCCGATGGGGGTGAGCGGGTGGTGGAGGACGGGGGGCAGGAGGGGTCCCCCCGGACGCGCCACCCCCACGCCCTGGGGCGTGTGAGCTTCTATCGCCCACGCCCGAGCTTAGTTCCTCTCCTCCCCCTCTTCCCTAAGCCGTTGCGCCTTTCGGAGCACGGCGACGAGGAGGAGGAGGAGGAGGAGGAGAGGGAGGAGGAGGAGGAGGAGGAGGAGGATGATGAGGAGGAGGCGGGTGGAGGATGAGGATGAGGATGAGGAGGAGGAGGAGGAGGAGGAGGAGGAGGAGGTACAGCAACGATCTCTAGTTCTTTGCTTGAACAGTGCTAAACGTGAGGTGGAGAAGGAAGCCACCCTCTTCGTGAACAACATGTTGACGCACTGAACGGTCATATACGGTCGGCTGGCCTCAGTGTGGCTTTGAGCCTGGCGGAAGCAGGTAACAAGGAACGATGAACGAGGAACCAGGAGGAGGAGGAGGAGGACCAGTGTAAACCAAAGAAGCATCAACGATGTTGCAATCACCCCCCTCTCCAAGTTTCCACTTCATAGCTCCCTACACTAATTTATTATCATTGCGGGAAGTGCCCCATTGGAAGACATCCGTTTGAGAATCCCCATTTGTGTCAAAACTCGATTCTTGGGACGTTAGCACCGTGAATCAAAGTGACTGTTGCGCCCTGACAATCCTAAATCGTGCCAGAAAGCAATTCCTGGGACTTCAACCACACGAATCCTTGAATCTGCTGCAGACGAGTGTGCGCGGCGCTGAGGCGAGAGCCAGAGTTTGAAAAGGATCCGGTTCCTGGAGCTGATGCACATTTCAAGCGGCGTCAGAATCAGAAATGAATGGTTGGGAAGTCTCCCTGCCCGGCCTGGAGACTCATCGGAGGGTGCGACGGGGTGGAGCCATTCCCATGAACATTTCCTGCACTTTGGAGCGTTCACTTCTCTGCTCAGGAACCGGGCCTGCCGCTGCTTCGTCGCCGCCCGTCGCTGCTTCGCATCGCTTTCCATCGCGTTGCATTGCTTTGCATTGCTTTGTGTTGTTTTGCATCGCTTTGCATGGCGTCGCATTGCTTGGCTTGGCATTGTTTTTATTTTGCATTGCTTTCCATTGCTATGCACTGCTTTGCGTTGCGTTGCATGGCATAGAAATCGCATGACAGTACTTTGCATTGCCGTGTACTGTTATGCTTTGTAATGCTTTACATTGCCTTGTTTTGCATTGGTTTACGTTGCTGTGTGTTGCTGTTGCTTTGCGTTGCTTTTCATCGCTCTGCATTGCTTTTCATTGCTTCGCATCATTGCTTTCCATTGAATTGCTTTGCATTGCTTTGCACTGCGTTGCGTTGCATTGCATTGCATTGCATTGCATTGCATTGTGTTGTGTTGTTTTGCATAGCTTTGCCATGCGTCGCATTGCTTTGCTTGGCATTGTGTTTATTGCTTTGCATTGCTTTCCATTGCTTTGCACTGCTTTACGCTGCTATGCGTTGCGTTGTATGGCATAGAAGTCGCATTGCATTACTTTGCCGTGTTTGGTTTTGCTTTGCAGTGCTTTATGTTGCGTTGCTTTGCATTGGTTTGCGTTGCTGTGTGTTGCCGTTGCTTTGTTGTGCGTTGCTTTGCATTGTTTTGCGTTGCTTTGCGTTGCGTTGCATTGCTTTGCGCTGTTGTGCCCACATGGATTACACCACCTGGATTGCACCGCGTATATTGTAGGAATCACTGCTTGGGATCCACGCTTGTAAAACTTTCTAAGGAAAGGGAGTGGGGGAGAGGAGGACGGACGGCTGGAATGATGATGATGATGATGATGATGATGATGATGATGGTGAGGAGGAGGAGGAGGAGGAGGAGGGCAAGGGGTAGGGGGAGGTGGATGAGGAGGAGAAGTAGGAGGAAGAGGAGGAGGACGACGAGGAGGAGGTGAGCAGGAGGAGGAGAAGGAGGAGGATGAGGAGGAGGAGAAGGAGGAGGAGGAGGCGGAGGAGGAGGTGGAGGAGGAGGAAGCGGAGGCGGTGGAGGAGGCGGAGGAGGAGGAGCAGGCGGAGAAGGAGGAGGACGAAAAGCAATAATACTACCATTAATATTAATACCAAGCAACGAATGATACGAAGACGAACAACACTACTACTACTACTACTGCTACTACTACTACTACTACTACGAGGAAGGACACACATAACAATAATAAGCATGAGAAGAATAATAGTAATACTAATAATACTAATATTCGGAATGCGCAGAAGACGACTACTAATAGGAGAGCACGGCGAATCATAATAGTACTACTACGACGAAGACGAACACTAACAAGACGACTCGCGAAGACGATTAGCAATACCAGTACTATGGATACTAGTTGTATGAAGCAGACCCATAACCATATTACTAATTCCACGCAGACGAAGAGTACGACCACGAATATAATCGTATAAGTAAGACGAATACTACGACGAACAATGCCAACAATAAGGAGGAAATAGTAGACGGCGACTCATACTACTAATGCCAACATTTAAATACAACACTTATACGACCACCCTGCGGGTGATCAAGGAGGTTGGGAGGGGAAGGGGAAGGAACCCCATATTGATGTGCATGTCGATTTGCTTTTCGATCTGCATCTCGATTTGCATTGGAAAGCTCGCCGCAGGCGCCGATTTTTCCAACACGCAACCCACGGCGCCTTACGATTTGCATTTGGATGTGCATGTCGATTTACATTTCGATGTGCTTTTCGGTTTGCATGTCGGTTTGTATGTAGACTTGCATTGGATAGCTCGCCGCAGCCACGGCGGGACACCAGCGGGACACTAGCGGGACACCGCGGGGCACCGTTTCCCGTGTGGAGAGCCTTTTGGTCTGGCCGCGGCCCAGCCACAGGAGGATTTCGGGACACCAGCGGGACACCGGCGGGACACCGCGGGCCACTGGCCGCCGGAGGAGAAACATTTGGTCCGGCCGCGGCCCAGCCACAGGAGGATTTTGGGAAACCAGCGGGACACCGGCGGGACACCGCGGGCCACTGGCCGCCGGAGGAGAAACATTTGGTCTGGCCGCGGCCCAGCCACAGGAGGATGTCCTCCCGCCCGCCCACGCAGCTTCGCCTCGCCCGCACGCACGTACGGCACGCACGACACGAACCCGAAACCGAAATCGATTTCCCGGTAGGGGGGGTCTCCGTTTCACGTCGGACTCACCCCCCAACCTCCGATTAATCGTACTAGTACTAGAGTGTGCATAGTAATAGAAACAATTATGTTGATACGACGAGTAGTAGCAACACTAGTAGCTTTATTAACACTGGAAATAACACTTATTCTAGCAACACGAGTGTTATCATCAATCATATCACTGATAATAGAAATATTAAGATAGTGATACTAGTAATCCCAATAACGTTGATACTACTACGACTATTTAATAATACTATCACGAAGAAGAGGGATACTAGCTAATACTAGCAATGATTTTAATACGAATGCTACTAATACTAGCAGTGATACTACTACTGCTCATAATACGAATAGTGCGAGAAGTCGTACTAATCATACCAGAATATTCGTCAAACTCATGATTAACACAATAATAATAGTGGTGAAAACAAGAAGAGGAGGAGGAGGAGGAGGAGGAGGAGGAGGAGGAGGAGGAGGAGGAGGAGACGGAGGACGGAGGAGGAGGAGGAAGGAAGAGGATGAGGAGGAGGCGGATGCGGAGGCGGAGGAGGAGGAGGAGGAGGAGGAGGAGGAGGAGGATGAAGAGGCGGAAGGAGGCGGAAGGAGGGAGGACGAGGAGGGAGGATGGAAGGGAGGGAGGCAGGGAGAGAGGGAGGAGGATCAGGAGGAGGAGGAGGCGGGAGGAGGAGGACGAGAAGGAGGAGGAGGAGGAGGAGGAGGAGGAGGAGGAGGAGGAGGAGGAGGAGGAGAGGGAGGAAGAGGAGGATGAGGAGCAGCAGGAGGAGGATAATTATGGAGGAGGAGGAGGTGGAGGAGCAGGAGGGGGAGGATAAGGAGGAGGAGGAGGACGAGGAGGAGGAGGACGAGGACGAGGAGGGTGAGGAGGTGGTGGAGATGAGTTACGGATTTACAGATATTGCGGCTGTGCGGTTACATTTTAATTCGTCGGATCGGTAGGCCCTCCTGATTTTCTCGGCTTTGTTGTGAGCCTCAGGCCAGATTCCCGATCAGTCTTGGAGAGGTATTCTCTCAGAGTGCCATCAGCACGAAGTGGTCATTGACTCCCGAGCTTAACAAACTGTTGGGCCGAACAGCTTCCACATGTCCCGCAAACTTAGATTCCACGCCCAGAGTGAACCTTTAAATGATGACTGTTATGAGCGCACCCCGCACAAATTTGCACCCGACACCCATGTGGGAGGTCGCAGCTTCAAGAGAATGTGAATCCAGCCAGGTCCGACTAGCAGCCCGGGAGGTCGAACCTCCACACCGCAAGCACGCATTACCTTTCTCGTTGAGGTGATACTGGATGGAAAACGCGGAGCAAATCTGAGGAGCTGGAGGCCTGGGTCCAGGGTGCCTGACACGGGCTTTCTGGGGCCCCTCGCGAGACAAAACCAGCTCAACTTCGAGAGACTGCACAATGCTAACAATGATTCGCATCCTCACGAGAAAAGTCAATCGCTCGACCTGGGCAACTCGAGCTCTATCACATTCAGACAGCCTGCACATCTTAGCACCGCCACCTGCAAGTACATCGGCAGCCCTGGAGTTCGAGCCGAGTCAAACCCGTGGCTTGTTCTCTTCGGTCCTGCGGAAATCCCGCAATCTAGTCAAGAGGTTTCAAAAGTATGCCAGGGCTATACTATCCAGCACTGAGAGCGAGAGAGACATGATTACGTGTTATCAGGAGCTTTGTCTCTTGGTCCTCCTCCTCCTCGACCTCTTCTTTCTCCTCCTCCTCCTCCTCCTCCTCCTCCTCCTCCTCTTTCTCCTCCGATGAAGCGCCCTCCTCCTCCCGTTTGACATGAATGAATATTCCCCCGATTTCGGCCCCCTGGATGTCTTCGACGGGGGCTTCACCGATCCCGAGGTGGCGGAAGATCCCGATCCAGTGCGTGCTCCGTCTGAGAGGTCATCGATCTGGCTTCCGCGGGGATTGCCTCTGGGGCTCCTGGATGGGGTCCGAGCAGAGAGGGTCGGAGGATCGCCTCGCATCGCCGGTGCATCGGCGATGCGGCTCGACGTGGAGCCCGTTTTTTTTCCACGCCGACGTCGCCGACGCATCGCCGACGTCGCCGATGCATCGTCGATGCACGCGACCCTCCGACCCCATCTATACTCGGACCTCATCTAGAAGGCCTCTATTGCCAATTCGGCAGTTTGAGTACTCAGAGCGTCTCCAGACGGGAGGAGGTGCAGCTATCACTTTTGGCGAGATGCGTGCCAAGATCAGCAGCGTCGATAAGGCCTTGGCTGAGGCCGACAAGACTGTATCTCGCCATGTTGCGCTGAAAAAGTGACACGTGCATTGCCGATCGCGGAAGAGCAGAGTTCATTTCCGACCGTTGTCAGGTGGCCTGCGTTTGGGAAAGAGAGGATTCCCCGTTAAGATGGAATTTATCATTGAGGCGCTGGTTGCAGCAGAAAACCCCCAAGCGGTGGAGTAAGATGCTGGACAGTTCCTGACTGACAATGCAGTGCGAGGGTATGTGTCCGATATAGAAGTGTTCCGGGACGATCAAGCACATGATAATGGAGAATCGGACCGTGTTCGGGCATATAGAACCAGGAGTGAGTGAAGGCGACCAAGGCGGGCTTGCGCGATGGATCGTCAATGCGATTGTGGAAGTGTTGCGCCTGTGTGCTGATCCTGTCGCTCTGGTACAATGATGGAAAGGTAGAATCGGGGTTCCGCGACTACGCCGCGACCGAGGTGCAGGAGTTGTATGACGAAAGATGGACTGGTGAATGCGCTATCGAACATGCTTCAACGATGGACTTCACGTCTTCACCCCTGCTAGAAAGAGTCCTCAGTAGATCGATCCATCCACCTGGAAAGGGAATATGGAGTCTCCTTGACAACATCGGGACTGGTTCCTCGGTGACGCTGAATCGTCAGCACATGCTCGGACAAAAATGGAGCGGGCCCTAACTGTGCTTGTCGTGTGTTGCGCTACGATGCTCATTTTGATGGTAACGAGTTTTCCTTAAATCGATCTCCTACCGAGCACGCTGCCGCCGAACCTCGGCGGGAACGATGACCGCACTGCTGGGAGTAAGGCGGCCCAGCCTACGGTGCAGGGGCGCGATAACGGCAAGGACGGGGGCAAAAGAGGACGTGGCGCCAACATGAGTCTTCCCACAGCTGCTGCATGTACAATTCTTGCTCGTCAACTTGTCGTTGTACTCTGGTGTTTTACAGTGGGCGCACTTACTCCACGGCCTGGATGTGGCCGCCATGCTGTCTGAACCCCTGCTTTCGTCGACCTTCCGCCTGTGAACCAGACAAGCGGGAAGGCACTCAAGCATCACTCTGAGGTACAGGGGCTGGCTCGTTCAAAATGCCTCGAGTCTGAACGGCTTGAGAGGAGGGGGAGGAGGAGGAGGAAGAGGGAGGAGGAGGAGGAGGAGGAGGAGGAGGAGGAGGAGGAGGAGGAGGATGACGAGGAGGAGGAGGAGGAGGAGGAGGAGGAGGAGGAGGAGGACCGCTGTCGTTGGCTGATGGGTTCTCGTCGTCGCGCCTGAGCCTGGTTCTTGAGGGTCTGGGTCTCGGGGGTTGGGGTTGTCCAAGGTGTTGGCGTCGCCTTTCGGTGGTTCTGTGCTTCCTCCCTCCCTCCTCTCCATGCATGTGCTGCAGATGCTACGGCTGCCTTGCCTATTTTGCATGCCTTGCTGTGGTTTGACTTGTCGTGCACACATGTGCGACGCGGAAAATCGGGGTCGTCTGCCCGGACATCGGCGCGTAAGCTGCCCGCGCGAGGTCGCGCGTGAGCGCCCCCGTTTCCAGTGTGTCATGCCGCGCTGGCGGCTCGCGTAAGCCACCGCGTAAGGTCGTTACAGTCAAAACTGATCGTGCTGATGCGCGATGAGGATGCAAGCCCCTTGGACGCCCATGCTGGAGCTTCCTAAGCAGGGCTGGCCATCGAAAGTGGTTAAGGATGGACCGAAGAGGCACGGCTGCAAGGGTACATTTGGGAAGTTTGTCAATTTTTCGCATCAAGCAACCATGTGTTTTTCGTCAGGGTACCCTGGGTTTCTTCGCTCCGCGTGCTGCGCGGTGACTCCCCGCGGCCGTCAAAGCAGCCGCTGCGTTCGGGGTGTTCCGTGCTTTCCCCCGGGTGCACCTCGCGCGCGGGCTTTCAGGGTTGGGTTCCTCGCAATGGTTTATTGCGACCGCGCCCGCACTGTATCGGCGTCACCCCAACATACTTACACTACCTGTGCGTCGCCCCCCCCCCCCAGGGGCGACGCGGGCACCGAGACATCTTCCTAGTATATGCGTCGTGGCGGGCGCTTTCTGGCCACACCGCTCGGGAAACGATCTGATCTACGACAAGATGGGCATGCGTGCCTCCAGGGAGGGCACATTGTACTATGTATGCCCTTGTGCGTCCCGCTGTGTGCCACCCCGCGCAAGACAATTTCCCGCGCCCGCGCACACAGGCCGAGGGGGGAAGGGAGGGAGGGAGGGAGGGAGGGAGGGAGGGAGGGAGGAGGGGGGAGGGAGGAGGGAGGAGGGAAGGAGGAGGGGGGAGGGAGGAGGGAGGAGGGAGGAGGGAGGGAGGGAGGGGGGAGGGAGGAGGGGGGAGGGAGGGAGGAGGCGACGGTGCGCGGCGGCGGCGCCCCGAGCGCACCGCAGGCCACTTCCGCGGAGGCGAAGGGCTCGAAGCTGCTGGCCCAGGCCCTCGGGGGCGCGCCCGCGGCGGGCCCCTCGCGGAGGGCGGGCCCCGCCCGGCCTCGGGGCGACGCGGACGGGGCCGCGGTGGATTCTTTCGTCGGCGGCGAGGCTGAAGAGTCAAGAGAGGGAAAACCACCTCTGCAGGAAGAGGTGCCCATAGACCGCTGCCCTGGACTCGTGTTCGCCGTTTTGGGCCTGCCAGGAGGCCATCGTCGCCACGGCTGGATGCGCCGGATGCGCCTTGAGTCAAAGGAGGAAACACCACCTGGACCAAACAATTGGCGTTTACTGAACGGCCCTGGGCGTTTACTAAGCAGCCCTGCCCTGTTCGATTCCCTCTGTGGGTGCGTTTGCTAACCGGCTTCGCGTGTCGGGGTGATCATTCTGGGGGTGGATTTTCTGCCTTCTAAAGATCTGCGCCAGCGGAGAGCGATCGCGGCGACCGAAACGCGAACTGGCCGGCGTGCAGGAGGGGAGGGGGAAGGCAGACGGGGCGGCCGCGGAGGACGGGAGGAGGCGGAGGGCACTCAGGGTGGGGGCCTTCGGGGCCGTCTTGGGGCGATTCTGTGGGGCCCTTGAGCCGTTGTGAACGCTGGTAAGAGGGAAGGAAGGAGTTTGCTTAAGAAGTAGTATTTCCGAAGGGAATGGGATGATTCTATAGGCTTGCGCCACATCCGCCGACCCCTTGTTATGTTTTGTTCGCCGAGGTACCGCTTCCCAGGTCTTCTCTGGAAACCGCGGCCGTTGGGCCTTCTTGCATCCTTTTGGGGGCCTTTTGAGCTGTCTTTGACGCGATGGGTGCCATGGTACTGGCGGCCCGGGCCCCGGGTCGGCACACTCTCCGAGATCACCTTTCTTTGGCTCACGACTTCTTCCCGGGCCGTTCGGGCTCCTAGGCGGGTTCCCGAGGACTACGCCAGGGGAAACAGGAAGAGGAGGGAATGGTAGAAAGAAAGGGAGTTGGTCGTTGTTTCTGTTCGGGGGCCAGGGGAAGGAAATGATGATAGAGGCGGTGAATCGGACTGCCTGGGGTGGCATCGTCGTCATGGCTGGACTCCGTGAGAGTGTCTCGTGGCCTTCGGCCCAACCAGCTGCTGTGCCTGGCTTGTGGGTATGAAGCCTCGGGGCCATCCGTTGGGAGCTCGTGGGGAGGCTTCTCGTGAGCCTCTTGGAGGCAGTTTCGAAGGCTCTGGGGGGCCATTTTGGGGCCTCTTTTGAGCCTCTTGGGGGCCTCTGGGGGCTTTTGGGTGCCTTTTGGGGGCCTCTTGGGCCCTCTCGGAGGCCTCTTAGGGCTTCCTGGGAGTCTCTTCGGGCGGAAAATCTACATTTTCGGTTCGAGGTTCCCCTCTTGGGCCTTGTCTGGGGCATGCTGGGGCACTTTGGGCCGTCTTGGGCGCCTCTGGGGCCGGTTTAGAGCCTTCTGGGGCCGTCTTGGGGGATTCGTGGGAGGGCGTGGGAGGGTTTTGGGCCGTCTTGAGGCGGCTTTGGGTGCCTCTTGGATGTTCTTCAACGCTGCGCAGGCCGAAACATCGTATATGCTAGAAATGTATGTTCCCCAATGAAATTTGACGATTTTGACTTCTTTTGGGCTTCCTGGGAGGCCTCTTGGAGGCCTCTCGGGGTGTCTTCGCGGCTTCTTGGGCATCTTGGATCGATCATTCGGCGAGTCTGGGATCTCTTGGACCGTCTTGGGGGTGTCTTGGGAGGCTTGACGGGGTCTTGGAGCTCCAGACCGAGCCTGCGGAGCCCAGACCGCACCTGATGAGTTCGGGGGTGGGCCGTCCACGGCCCCGGGGGGGGTTCGAATTGCCGGTTTGGGGTCCCCAGGGGGGGGGTTATGGGGAGGGAGAATTTCACACGCTAGAGACCCACATGGGGTCGGCGGATTTTTGTCTTTCGGGGCCTTCCTGGCGGCAATCAGGGAACTCTGGAGCTGTTTTGATTGCCTCGGGAACAGTTTGGAAGCTTTATTGGACCGTCGAGGGGCTACCCTGGTCCGTCTCGACGCCGTCCTGGACGGCCTTGGAGCTCTTTTGGGCCCGTCCTGGGGCGTTCTGGCTCCGGAAGAAGCGCCGGGGAGCTCGTGGACCCACTTCCCCCTCCCCTCTCCCCCCCACCGTTACAAAAGGATTTTAGACCCAACGGGGGGGGGAAAGGGGGAGGAGAACAGCCAATTATCTCACACGTCTTCTCATCCCTGGCAAGCGGGCGTCGGCGAATTTGTCCCGCGACGTGGGGAGGGATTGCATAGATAGGGATTTGATCGATCTTCCCTGTGCGAGACACGTGGGAGGGCTCGAGTAACCAAGCTGTTGCCGCCCTTCGGTGTCGGGGCCTCCCTCCTCTCACCGAGCGCGTTCCACTGCCCGCAAAGTGCCTACTCGCAAACGTACGAACACACATGTCTGCATCGATGTAATGTATCGTAAAAGCTCCATGGCGGATCCAGGCCATTTACGAGTAGTCACTTGGCGATTAGTGGAACGCGCTTGTCTATCCTCATCCTTTGGCGTGGCTTGCTGTCACGCCTTTGCTCTCGTTTGTCCTAGTTTGCCTCTGCCACTGCGATTACTCTCTGGAGGAGCCTGACAACCAATGGCCTTTAATCGAAAACCGGATAATGATGCTGATGATGGTGGTTCTGGTGGTCATGATGATGATGTTGATGGTGATGATGCTGACGATGATGATCGTGGTGATGATGGTGATGCTGATTATGGTGATGGTGATGGTGATGATGGTCATGGTGATGATGATGAGGAGGAGGAGGACGATGATTCTGATGATGCTGATGATGATGATTCTGAGGATGATCATGCTGCTGCTGATTATGATGATGATGGGGATGAGGATGGTGATGCTGCTGCTGATGATGATGAGGACGATACTGAGGATAGTGATGATGCCGATGATTCTGATGATGAGAATGCTGCTGCTGATGATGACGATGATGATGAGGATGATGATCATGATGATGCTGATGGTGCTGATGCTGATGATGATGATGCTGATGCTGATGCTGATGCTTATGATTATGCTGCTGCTGATGAGGATGATGATGCTGATGATGATGATGACGATGCTGATGATAATGGTGATGGCGATGGTGATGATAATGAGGGTGATGATGATGTTCATAATGCTGATGCTGCTGCTGGTGATGATTATGAAGATACTGAGGATATTGATGATGCCGATGATGATGCTGATGTTGATAATGCTGCTGCTGATGATGATGACGATGAGGATGATGATCATGATGATGCTGTTGATGACGATGATGATGCTGCTGATGATGATGATGAGGATGAGGATGGTGATGCTGCTGCTGATGATGATGAAGATACTGAGGATAGTGATGATGCCGATGATGATGCTGATGATGATAATGCTGCTGCTGATGATGACGGTGATGATGAGGATGATGATCATGATGATGCTGATGATGCTGATGCTGATGATGATGATGCTGATGCTGATGCTGATGATTATGATTATGCTGCTGCTGATGAGGATGACGATGCTGATGCTGCTGATGATGATGGTGATGGCGAAGACGATGATGATGATGATGCTGATGATGATGCTGATGATGATGCTGATGATGATGACCATGCTGATGATAATGGTGATGGTGATGGTGACGATGATGGTCGTGGTGATGCTGATGCGGATGCTGATGACGAGCAGGATGATGGTGATGATGATGCTGCTGATGCTGACGATGATGATGATGCGGATGATGCTGATGATGATGACGATGCTTATGGTGGTGGTGGTGGTGGTGGTGGTGACGATGATGATGCTGCTGATGATGACGATGACGATGGCGAGGATGATGTTGATGCTGATGGCGATGATGCTGGTGATGCTGATGACGATACTGATGGTGATGATGATGACGATGCTGATGATGATGATGACGATGATGATAATAGTGATGGTGATGGTGATGATGATGAGGGTGGTGATGATGTTCATACTGCTGATGATGCTGCTGCTGGTGATGATGCTGCT
>CAUYUJ010015577.1:30000-60000 GCA_963575745.1 Prorocentrum cordatum | reverse complement strand
TAGTGATGGTGAATATGAAACAGAAGAAGATGATGATGATGCTGATGCTGATGGTGATGGTGATGGTGATGGTGATGGTGATGATGATGATGATGACGGTGGTGGTGATGATGATGACGGTGGTGATGATGACGACGAGGAGGAGTCGGAGGAGGAGGATGATCAACAGGACGCATGACGCTGAGGATGAGGATTAGGACGATGGTGATTTTGATGGTTAGGCTGCTGCTGATGATGCTGATGCTAGTGATGATGATGCTGCTGACGATGCTGATGATGCTGATGATGCTGATGATGATGATGATGATTCCGATGCCGATGATGATGTTGATGATGATGAGGATGATGGTGATGGTGATGCTGATGATTATGATGAGGACCATCAGGCTGTCACAGCTTCTGATGACAAGCACTGCCGTGCTGATGGAGTTGGTGATGATGGTTATGATGTATGATCTTATGGTGAATATGATATGGGCTATATGATAATGGTTATGACCATGACTATGACCTATGACGATGACGACGAAGATGATGGTTGTGATGATGGTGGTGGTGAGGATGCGGACACGGACGAGGTGGAGGCGGGCAAGGATGCAACAAGAAGGAGCAGGAGGAAGAGGTGGATCAAGAAATTAATGATGGTGATGGTGATGGTGGCGGTGGTGATGGTGATGTTGATGGTGATGGTGATGTTGATGGTGTTGATGAGATGCTGATAATGACGCTGCTGCAGAGGACGATGCTGGTGATGATGGTTGTGTCGACGACGACGATGATGATGAGGAAGATGAGGTGGAGGATGCGTATGACGATGCTGCTGCTGATGATGATCATGTTGATGATGATGTTGATGGTGCTGGTGATGATGATGCTGCTGATGATGATGACGATGATGATGATGCTGATGATAATGCTGATGCTAATGGTTATGATGATGATGATCCTGATGGCGGCGGCGGTGGTGGTGGTGACAATGATGATGAGAAAGAGAATGCTGAGCTTGAGGAGGAAGTGGAATAGGATGATGATGCTGATGATGGTGATTATGATACTGTTGCTGATGATGATGATGCTGATGATAATGGTGATGCTAATGGTGATGATGATGATCTTGATGGCGGCGGCGGTGGTGGTGGTGACAATGATGATGATGACGATGATGATGAGGAAGAGGATGCTGATGAGGATGAGGAGTTGGAGGAGGCAGAGGACTATGCTGATGATGCTGATGACGATGATGATGATGACGATGATGATGATGATGCTGATGATGATGATGATAATGATACTGACGACGATACTGATGATGATGATGATGATGATGATGATGATGATGATGATGATGATTACGATGATGACGATGCTGATGATGAGGATGCTGATTGTCATGTCATGGTGATGCTGCTGCTGCCGCTGCTTTTGCTGCTACTGCTGATTATGATGATGATGCCGATGCTGATGATGATTCTGCTACTTATTATGATGATGCTGATACTGATGATGCCAATGATGTTCGTGCTACTGATGATGATGCTGCTGGTGGTGATGATGATGCTGACGATGATGCTTTATGGTTATGGTGATGATGACGATGCTGACGGTGCTGATAATTATGATCACGATGATGATGATGATTATGATGATGATAAAGGTGATGATGATTCTGATGACGATGATGCTGACGACGATTATGATGCCGCTGCTGCTGATGATGATGGTGGTGATGATGGTGAGGATGATGCTGATGATGATGATGCTGCTGATGATGATGATTCTGCTACTACTGCTGATGCTGATAATTCTGATGATGATGATGCGGATGATGATGCTGCGTCTGCTGCTGCAGATGATGATGATGATGCTGTTGATGATGATGCTGAGGATGATGCTGATGATGCTGATGATGATGAAGATGATGATGATGATGATGATGATGATGATGCTGATGATAATGATGATGACAAGGATGATGATGATGATGATGATGATGATGATGATGATGATGATGCTGACGATGATGATGATGATGATGATGATGATGATGATGATGCTGACGATGATGCTGCTGATGATGCTGATGATGATGCTGATGATGATGCTGTTCATGAAGATGATGATGATGATGATGATGATGATGATGATGCTGATGCTGATGCCGATGCTGATGCTGATGCTGATGGTGATGGTGATGACGATGAGGATGCTGATAGTGATTATGATGATGATGATGCTGCCAGTGATGATGCTGCTGCTGCTGATGATGATGATGATGATGATGAGGATGATGTTGATGATGATGATGATTTATGATGATGATGATGATGATGATGATGATGATGATGATGATGATGATGATGATGATGATGATGATGACGATGCGGATGATGGCGGTTATGATCACGATAACTGCAGACGATGACGAGACGGAGGAGGAGGAGGAGCAGGAGGAGGAGGAGGAGGGGGAGGAGGATGGAGGAAGAGGAGAAGAAAGTTAAAGGGATGACTAGGAGGGAGGAGAGGGAAGAGGATGAGGATGAGGAGCAGGAGGGGGAGGCGGTGGATGCTGATGATGATGATGCTGATGCTGATGCTGATGGTGATGGTGATGGTGATGATGATGATGATGATGATGATGATGATGACGATGATTATTTTTCTTCCGGTTATTATTGTGATGATGATGATTGGGGTGGTGGTGGTGGTGATGCTGATGAGAGGAATGCTGCTGCTGCCGATTATGATTGCGTTTATGCTGCTGATGCTGCTGATGATAACGAGGATGATGGTGATTCTGCTGCTGCTGCTAATGACGATGGTGTTGATGACTGTGCTTATGATGCTGGTGAGTGTGACGGTGGTGGTGATGATGATGGTGATCGGATCTTAAGAGACGGGGGTCAATACAAGCGGGGGTCAGCCAGGGCACCGGATCCTGCAGGATCTGCGAAGACCCCCTTTGGCTGACCTGGGTTAGCGAGCCGCTCGTGGCCGCGAGGCGGCCGCGCATATTGGCTGACCCGGTTTTGCGAAGCCCTGCGTTGCAGTTTTTTTTCTTGCATTGCAGTTTTTCGGTTTCCTGATGACCCGGGTCTGATTGACCCGGGTTTGCAGACCCCCGAGGGGTGATGATGATGATGATGATGATGATGATGATGATGATGATGATTATGATGATGATAAAGGTGATGATGATGATGATGATGATGATGTTGATGTTGATGCTCATGCTGATGCTGATGCTGATGCTGATGATGATGATGATAAAGCTGATGATGATGCTGATGATGATGATGATGATGATGATGATGATGATGATGATGATGATGATGATGACGCTGATCATCATGATAATGCTGCTGCTGCTGCTGCTGATGATGATGATGATGATGATGATGATTGATGATGATGATGATGATGATGATGAGGAGGAGGAGGAGGAGGAGGAGGAGGAGGAGGAGGAAAGAGGAGGAGGAGGGGAGGGGGAGGAAGAGGAGGATGAGGCTGCGGATGGAACAGGAGGATAAGGAGGAGGAGGTGAGGAGGAGGAGGAGAAGGAGGAGGAGGAGGATCAGGAGCAGGAGGAGGGAAGGGGGAGGGGGAGGAAGAGGAGGATGAGGCTGCGGATGGAGCAGGAGGATAAGGAGGAGGAGAGGAGGAGGAGGAGGAGGAAGGAGGAGGAGGAGGAGGAGGAGGAGGAGGAGGAGGAGGGGGAGGGCGGAGGGGGGACATGCTTCCCCCGCCTACCCCTACCCTCCCTGTCAGCCAGAGGAGCTGGCGGGCCCAGACGGGTGCATCCCGGAGGCGACCCTCTGCAAGAAGCTGGAGTCTCTGGAAGGTCCAACCGTCTCTCCGCCCTGCCTGCTCTGCTGCTCCTCCTCCTGCCTCCCTCCCTCCCTCCCTCCTCCTTCCTTCCTCCTCCCTCCTTTTCTTCCTCCTTCTCTCTTCCCTCTCTTCCCTCTCTTCCCTCTCTTCCTTCCTCCTCCTCCCACCTGCCTCCTCCTCTTCCTCCTTCCTCCTTATCCCTCCTTCTATTCCTCTTCCTTCTCCTCCTCCTTCCTGTGTCTATGCCTCGGTCTCTTCTTTTTTGTTTTCTCTCTCTCTCTCTCTTTCTTTTGCTCTCTCTCTCTCTCCCTCTCCCTCTCTGTTGGTCTGCCTTTTTTTTTTTTCTCTCTCTCTCTCTCTCTTCTCTCTCTGTCCCTGTCTCTCTCTCTCTCTCTCCCTCTCCCTCTTCCCCTCCTCCTCCTGCTCCTCCTCCTCCTCCTCCTCCTCGTACCCTCCTCCTGACCGAGGACGCGATCCGTGGATCTTCCCTTTCCTGTCCCCATCATCGCTCCCGTTTCCATGCCGCAGTATTTTCGGGCGGGTTCTTCCGCTTTTGGCACCGTGTCCCAGTGAGGACCTCTGCGTCGGCTGCGGCGCGCGTCGTTCTAAGTTCAATAGCTGCGCTCATTCCGCCGGCCCATACCATACGGTAGGGGGAAACAATCAGTGGACACTCCCCCGCTCCCCCAAACTCAAAGTTGGCACGCGCGAGAGAGAGTGCGGACGAAGTGCAACTCATCAGACCCACCGCCAACTTTGAACACTGGGGGGAGGAGGAGTCGTTGACCGATGAATGTGGCATGCGTCTTCGCTATTTTTCCGAGGCCTTTATCGTCGCTGGCATTTGTCTGCGTGGTGGGTAGCGGTCGTTTCTTTGAGCTGTCGCATGACCCTCGCTTTTGGCAGAAGCAGTGCCAGGCTAGAGGCACGGCAACGCTCGACGAAGCACGCCCCCACGAAAGTACCGTCAGTGCAACCTGCCACCATTTGTGCGTCGTGGGTCAGAGGCGTGTTGGATGCTTCGCGGGTTCTCTTGGGACGCCCCTTGGGGGCCGTCTGGGGGCTTCCTGGAGGCTTCCTGTGGCCTCTCTGGGGTCCTCTCTGGGGTCCTCCAGGGGTCTTCTTGGGTGTCTGTTGGGGCCTCTTGAGGGCCTCTTGAGGGCCTCTTGAGGGCCTCTTAGGGGCCTGCTGGCGATCTCGGAGCCCTCTTGGGCGGCCCTTGGGCCGTCTTGAGGCCCTCTTGCAGTGTCAATTGTACTGCTACCGTCGCCGTCGACACCATCGCCGCCACCTTGCATTACTTGTGCGTGTGTGCTTTTGGCTCAAGGCGCTTAGCATCGGGCTAGCGCGAGCATTGATTCGGAGATAGTGGAGTTTAAACGAACCTGTCGTTTCAGTTTCGTTTGGCTAGTGAGCATCGTGGTCAGTCACGTGTCACGTGAGGTCCATCACCATATTGTTAAGGCAGTCGACTTGAACAAGTGCCGACGTGAGGGGAACCCGAGCCTAGAACTCGCAGGAAGCGTCAATACAGTATTGGGCAGACTCAGCTGTGGGCTGTTCGGGGAAACTACTGCCATCACGAAATCACGTCTCTCTCTACTTACTAGGTGTGTGCCGCGATCACCAATCGTTCAGCTTGCTTGCCACCCGCCCCGCCCGGTCCTTCGTCCTTCGTGGCCGCAGCCCTTACAACCGTTACGACTTCTTACTCCCTTCACCGTGGCTCCGTCCTGTTTGCTTGGTGGTCATGCCGCGCTCCGAGCCGCCCGACTCCAACCTTCCCCCAAATGGTGTCACTGCCACATCAGTTCCTCCTCTGCAAGGCCCGTGCGCCCCTCCGCCTTGTCTCTCAGGAGGAGGGGGAGGAGGACGAGGAATCGGAAGAGGAGGAGCAGGAGGAGGAGGAGGAGGAGGAGGAGGAGGAGGAGGAGGAGGAGGAGGAGGAGGCACGCCCCGCGAGCCTAGAGGCCTCTCTGTCAAGCCCGAGCACGCCAAGCTCATCTGCCACCAGATGGGCGCGGGTGGCGTCGGCGCCGGGGCCTGGGTGCACGCGCGCCGGAGCGTCGCGCGCGAGACATCGTGCTGAGGAGACGTGGGCGGGAGGTGGCAGAGGAGGTGGAGGAGGTGGCAGAGGAGGATGAGGAGGAGGAGGAGGAGGAGCAGCAGGAGGAGGAGGAGCAGGAGCAGCAGCAGGAGTAAGGAGGAGAATGAGGGAACGTGTGACTTTTTCGGCGACGAGTGTCTCAACCCGAGTCATTTCTTAGCGACCCAGGTGCCCGGCGAGGTCCCCCTGAGGCCGAACACACCCCACACCGACACCTTTCGCCGCGTTTTTTCCGCGAAGCGAGGTGTATGTGTACCCCACCTCCCACAGGAGGAAGGGGCAGGGAGGGGGCTGCGATCAAGGGCAGCGTTAGGGGGGGATAGGCTCAG
Source organism: Prorocentrum cordatum (assembly GCA_963575745.1). Taxonomy (NCBI): domain Eukaryota; class Dinophyceae; order Prorocentrales; family Prorocentraceae; genus Prorocentrum; species Prorocentrum cordatum. Next base: position 53,739 of record CAUYUJ010015577.1, on the reverse strand, counting down.
GGCGGGATGCATCGACCCCAATCGGCCATGTATCGCCGATAAGGGCCCGATAGCCCACCCCTCCCAGGAACGTGCGGCTCCGCTATCGAGAGCGTATCGCCGATCTATCGGCCATGTGCCGCTGATTCCCGGTCGATGGTTCCCTCCCTGAGCAGGTCCCCCCCTTGACGTTGCCCCTCATGCGAGCGAGGCAAGTACGCGTTCATGAGGTTCCTGCAGCGCTACTACTCCGCGGCGAGGCTACGCGGACCCCCCGAGACTTCGGAGAGGAGGATGAGGAGGAGGAGGATGACGAGGAATGCGATGCAGGAAGAGGAGGACTGGCATAGAATCGGTATGCGGTGTTGGCGAACTTACTGGCGCACTGCAAGCTTTATTCTTGCCTGTGGCACTAAGCTTGGAGCGGGAGCTTGTGACATATGAGTTTCTACGAGATAGGGCGGCAAGGCTGGTGTCACTACTCTCTAGCTTTTGTTGCGCGTGTGGCGCACCGTACCCATGCTGACATGGATGAGTATTATGAGAAGGAGGAGGAGGAAGAGGAGGAGGAGGAGGAGTGGAATGATGATATGATGGTGATGACGATGACGATGACGATGATGATTATGACAATGATGATGATGATGATGATGATGATGATGATGATGATGATGATGATGATGATGACGATGATGATGATGATGATGATGATGATGATGATTATGATGATGATGATGATGATGATGATGATGCTGGTGGTGGTGGTGGTGGTGGTGGTGGTTGTGGTGATGATGATGATGCTGCTGCTGCTGCTGGTGGTGGTGATGATGATGATGATGATGATGATGGTGGTGGTGGTGGTGATGATGATGATGGTGGTGATGATGATGATCGCAATGATGATGGCGAGGAGGAGCCGAATGCCATGGTCCGTTGGCCACCCTACTGCCATGGGAGGAGAACGAGGAGGAAGGATGACCAGATGATGGGCATGAGGGCGACTGTGAGGGTGATTATGTGGACCATGGTGATGAATGTGAGAAGGAGCATGAGGAGGAGACGCAGGAGGAGGTGGGCGAGGCGAACGAGGAGAAGGCAACGGATGATGGTGCTGATAGTGATGGTGTCGATTCTGATGATGACGATGATGATGATTCTGATGATGATTGTGATGCTGATGGTGATGATGATGACGATGATTATGTTGCTGCTGCTGATGATGATGATGATGATGATGATGATAACGACCATCATGATTATGACGACGATGCTGATGATGATGACGATAATTATGATGAAGAGCATGATGATGCTGATGTGCTGATGATGATGATGATGATGATGATGATGATGATGATGATGATGAGTGTGATGCTGATTGAGGTGATGATGATGACGATGATTCTGCGGCTGCTGATGATGCTGATCATGATGATGATGGTGTTTTTGGTGGTGGTGGTGGTTGTGGTGGCCATGGTGAGGATGATTGCAATGACTATGATGGCGACGATCCTGATGGTAATCAGGATGCTGCTGATGATAATGCGTCTTCTTCTGCTCCTGATGGCGATGATTACCATGATGACGACGATGATGATGATGATGATGACGACGACGATGCTGCTGATGATGATGCTGATTATGATGATGATGATGATGATGATGATGATGATGATGATGATGGTGATGATGATGATGATGATGACGCTGATGCTGATGATGATGATGATGATGATTAGCATGATGGTGATGGTGGTGGTGGTGCTGATGATGATGATCACGTTACCTCTGATGCTGGTGCTGATGCTGTTGATGATGCTGATTATGATGATGATGATGATGATGCTGATGATGATGATGCTGATGATGATGATGATGATGATGCCCATGATGATGCTGCTGATGATGATTATGATGATGATGGCGACGATGAGGATGAGGATTGGTGATCATGATGCTGCTGATGATGATGATGCTGCTCGTGATGACGATATTACTGATTACGATGGTTCTGATGGTGACGATGATGAACATGGTGATGATGACGATGACGATGATGATGACGATGGCGATGATGGTGATGAGGATGATGCTGATGACGATGATGATGTTGTAACTGATGTAACTGATGTTGACGGTGACGATGGCGACGATGATGCCGAGGAGGATAGTGAGTGGTGACGATGATGATGGTGATGATGATGATGCTGCTGCTTCCGACGATGATGATGCTGCTGAAGATGCGGATCCCGATGATAATGCTGCTGATGATGCTGTTGCCGAAGATGATGATGATGATGATGATGATGATGATGATGATGATGATGATGATGATGATGATGATGATGATGATGATGATGCTGATGATGAGGATGATGATGACGATGATGCTGTCGATGATGAGGGCGGCGAGGATGATGAGCATGATGTGATTGTGGTGATGGTGCTGCTGATGATGATGATGATCACGTTACCTCTAATGCTGGTGCTGATGCTGGTGATGATGCTGATGATGATGCTGCTTCTGACGATGATGATGATGATGATGACGATGATGATCATGATTATGATTATGATGATGATGATGATGATGATGATGATGATGATGATTGTGATGCTTGTGATGATGATTGAGGTGGTGATGCTGATGATGATGCTGATGGTGATGACGATGCTAGTGCTGTTGATGGTGGCGCTGGTTGTGGTGGTTGTGATGGTGATACGATGATGATAGCGATGATGATGCTGCTGCTGCTGCTGATGATGATTACGATGATGACGTTCATGATGATGATGACGATGACGACGATGGTGATGATGATGGCAGTAATGAGAGTGAGGATTGTAATGATGCTTACGATTATGATGGTTATGCTCTTGGTGATGCTGAGGATGATGATGATGATGATGATGATGATGATGATGCTGATGATGATGATGATGCGGATGTAGCTAATGATGACGAAGATGATGACGATGAGGATGATGATGCAGATCAAGGTGACGATGAGGATGATGCTGATGATGATGATGACGACGATTATCGTTACGATGAGGAAGATGCTGCCGATGCTGATTATGATTATGATGATGGTGGTGGTGGTGGTTGTGGTGATGACGATGGTGATGACGACGACGTCGATGGTGATGCTGCTACTGATGATGATGATGGTGGTGGCGGTGTTGATGACGGTGATCATGATCGTGATCCCGATGATGATGGATGATGACGGTGGTGATGACTATGCGTGTGATGATGACTATGATGATGCGGATGCTGATGCTGATGCTGATGCTGCTCATGATGATGCTAATGCTGCTGCTGATGATGATGCTTCTGATGATGCTGCTGCTGGTCATGCTGATGATGATGATGATGATGATGATGATGATGCTGATGATGATGATGATGATGATGATGATGATGATGATGATGATGATGATGATGATGACGATGCTGACGACGCTGATAACGATGACGACGAAGAGGATGAGGGACGTATGAGGGACACATGACCACAGATGGCCATCCGTGTCCGCGCGGTTTTTGGAGCCCCCTTCGGCCCCCCTTTCCTGGCCTCGGCCCCCCACCGCGAGGGCCACCGTGATCACGGACGAGTTCGACATCGACTCCTGCAAGATCGTGCGGAAGGTGGAGACAGGCGAGATCATCCGAGAGCGCTTTGCGCACTCCCGCGCCCGCGGGCCGGGAGACCCTATAGTCGGCGTCACCCCAGCATACTAATATTATGTGTGCGTCGCCCCCCCCCAGGGGCGAGGCGCGCACCGAGAAGTCTTACAGTATATGCGTCGTGGCGGGCGCTTTCTGGTGACACCGCTCGGGAAACGATACATACAACATGGGTATACTATACGTTCGGTTCGGACGCGCGCCTCCGAGGAGGGCATCAGTACTCGTATGGCCCTGTGCGTCCCATGATAGGCCCCGAGCTCGGAGGCCGCTGCGCGTGATCCTGGCGAACGGTGCTCCCAGCTTTTCGCGCCACCGTGGGGCCCCCCTGAGGCCCTCTGTTTCGGTGGCAAGTCATGCAGCCTTGTGTATGTCCTCTTAATTTTGTCTTTAGCGTCGGTTAGCGTCGATTAGCGTCTGGGAGTCGATGGGATAGCGCCGATTTAGCGTCGGCTCGCGTCGATTGGCGTCGATTTATCGTTGACTAGCGTCGATTCGCAAGAGCGGACAAGATGGTATGGGAGGCTCTCATGAGTTGCCACCGAACTTGGAGCCCCCCTGAGACCCTCTGTCGAGGATAGAAGCGCGACGGCCATGACCGAGATGTCTTGGAGTCTTCGCGACGCCTCCCTGGGTCATGGTCCATGCCAGCCGTTGCCATTTTCAATGGCAGCGATCGGGGGGGACAGGCATAGGGGGGGATGGATCGACCCCCAACCGCCCAGTGTGATCGGAGATGGGGGCCCGAAAGCCCCAACCCGCTCAGGAAGGTAAGGTGTTGCCATCGGGGGCCCATCGCCGATCCATCGGCGATTTATCGCCGATTCCAGGTCGATGTTTTTCCCCCTATGCCAGTCCCCCCCTGTCGTTGCCCCTCATTTTTCGCGAGGATGGTCCACGAACTGATGGTGGCCTGGGTGGACGCTTAGCACGGCAGGCACCGACGCTTCCGCGCTCAGTCCTGGTCCTGGTGTGGTCCCTTCACTTTTTGGGCCTCGTGAGGGGGGGGGGCTGCTGTCGAGGCCACTGGGGCCTCTCGGGAGAGGCGGGGGCCGCCCTGGGGCCAGCGCCGCCTCGGGCAGACCCCGGGCGAGTCAGGGCGGGGATCTGCAAGGTCACAGTTAGGCGGCGAGCGAGGGGGGAAGCGAGAAGGAGGAGGCCTTCTCAGAAGGCTGCGGGGCTTCTCAGAAGCCGTCGCGCCCTCGGGGAGGTCTTGAGTGTCTTCGGGCCGAAGGCTTAGAAGACTTCTCAGCAGGCCAGGGGGCTTCCGAGCCTTCTGAGAAGGCCCGCCCCTTCCCCCACCTCCCCCCGGAGATCGCCGCCGAGATGGGGGCCTGGGCGGACGGGGCTGCTTCACCCCCGCGGGGGGCGCGTGGCCGCTCCGGGGGCTGCTCGCCGCGGGGCTGCGCGGGGGTGGGGTCCTCCAAGGAGGGGGATCGCGGATCGAGCTCCTCGAGGGCCCCAAGGAGGACACGAAGGCGGGGCTGCTGAGACTGAAGGGGAGAGCGCTGAAGGACAACGCCGAAGGCCTGCTGGGGAGCAAAGGGGGGAGGCGAGGCGAGACGAGCGAGCCGGCCGAGGCCGGGTTCCCGCGGCCGTTGGGACCACGGAGCACCTCCGCGGAGGCCTCGGAGACAGCCGAGGCCGTAGGATCGTCGCCGTCCTCGGCTTCGCCTCAGGATTCGCAGGTGGAGTGTTCGGGCACGTGTGCTGACGACTAAGAGGATAAGCGAGGGAGCGGGATGAAGGGAGGCAGAGAGGCAGAGAGAGAGAGAGAGGAGAAGGATGCTCCTCTTCCCTCCTCCTGTTCCTCCTGCTCGTCCTCACCGCCCAAGGCTGGATCAGCGTCAAGGGGAACAAGGGCGGCGTCTTCCTGGAGGAGTCGTCCAAGCCGGCCCACGTTTGCATAGGAGCCGAATCCTTCTCTCGGATGGCCCCCCCCCCCCCGCCCTCCCTCTCCCCTCCCCTCTCCCCCCCACTCCTATCTCCCCGTCCTCGTCCCCACCCTCTCCCCCCTCTCCTCCCTGCCCCCGCTCTCTCCCCTCGCTCTCCTCCCTTCCCTCCCCCTCCCTCTCCTCCCTTCCCCTCCCCCTCCACCTTTCCACCCCCCTTCTCCCTGTCTTTCTCGCTCCCCTCTGCCTCTGCCCCCCCCCCTCTCTCGCCTCTCTCCTCTCCCTCTTCTTCCTTCGAGCCCTTTCCCCCCGTCCCCCCACCCCATCGCTCATCACCCCTCGGCGCCCGCAGCCGACATGCCGCTGGACAATGACATCAAGGGCAAGGACGGGGAGGCATGCACGCTCAAGGCCGGCGAGGTGATCGAGCTGGTCGAGGGCCCCCGCAAGGAGAGGGCGGAGCGGGAGAACCAACAATGATGATGGTGGCGGTGACGACGATGGCAACGGCGATGATGCTGCTGACATTGACGACGACGATGGTGGTAATGGTGATGGTGGTGATGTTGGTGATGGTGACTGTGGTGTTGATATGGTAAGACTGATGATGAGGATGAGGATGAAGATGAGGATGACGCTGGAGATGATGATGCTGACGATGCTGATGCGGATGATGATAGTGACGTCGAGGCGGATGATTATGTTGATGATGATGACGGTGATGGTGATGGTGATGGTGATGCTGATGATGATGATGCTGTTGATGATGACGATGCTGATACTGATGCTGGTGATGTTGATACTGATGATAATGATGATGATGATGATGATGATGATGATGATGATGATGATGAGGCTGCTGCTGATGATGACGATGATGATGACGATGCTGATGATTATGATGATGATGGTGATGATGATGCTGATGATGCTGCTGCTGATGATGATCTGGATGATAACGATGATGCTGCTGCTGATGGTGATGCTGATGATGATGATGATGATGATGATGCTGATGACGATGATGATGCTGATGATGATGCTGCTGATGATGATGATGATGATGCTGAAGATGATGATGATGATGACGGTACTGATGATGATGATGATGATGATGATGATGATGATGATGATGATGATGATGATGATGATGATGATGATGATGATGATGATGATGATGATGATGATGATGATAATGATGATGATGATGATGATGATGATGATGATGATGATGATGATGACGATGGTGATGATACTGGTGATGGTGATGGTGATCGGACTGTCGGGCTGGGGGGCGGGGCGCGCGATTTGCCGCGAGGAGAAGTGCGTGTGCGCGGTGCGGGCCCGAGGCAAGGCGCTGAAGGACAACGCCGTCGGCTGGGTGACCGTCACGAGCCGGCAGGGCAAGGCCATGCTGGAGGAGCTGGGGCTCAAGACACGGGGGTCCATGCAAACGGGGGTCAGTCAGAACCCCAGACCTTGCAGGATCCTGCAAAGCCAGGGGTGCACTGACCCGGGTCTGTGAGGATCTTGCAGGATCCAGCAGAATTTTTGTTGTTCGGGATCTTGCAAAGCACGACTGACCCGGGTTTGCAGTGATCCGGGTCAGTGGATCCCCGAAGGAGGGGAAGTACTACACCTGCACCTCCGCAACGGCCATGACGAACGAGCTGGACCTCGAAGAAGAAAACACGGCATGAGCATGCACTTAAGAGCTCCGCGCGGAGCTGCTCGGATAGGGGCTGAGGCCCCCCTGGCGGCGCCTCAGGCACCGCCCCTGGCACTCTCTGCGCGCCAGAAAGGGGGGTCCAGCGCAGATCCGAGAAAATGTGCGCGGATCTCCGAAAGTTTACGCTCATGCAGTTTTTTCTTCCTCCAGGACTTGAAGACGGGAGAGCTCGTGAAGAAGCTGTCCGTCGGTGAGGTCCGGGGGCAGCTTCCGCGACTATTTGCGAACCCTACCCCTGCGGGTCCTCTCGACGCTAGGGTATGGGACATCCTTGCTGGTGTCCACTTGGCTACAGACACGCTTCGGATTCTGAACCCCAGCCAGCAATTCAGAAAATCGGACCTGCAGGGTTAGGGCTCACACGTAGTTGCCTGTGGCTGATGCCCAGTTTCTGTTAAAACGGGGGGGGGGAGGGGGGGAGGGCACCATGTACGGTAGGCTCGTGTCGTGACGACGCGCCGGTGACACCGCCGCGTGCGTTCAAGGTTGAACGCCGCCAAAGGTCCAGAATCGGCCTACTATGGAACGATCTGGCGATCAAAACGCCGCCGATGGTTGAAAGTTGAACGAGCTACGTGGTGTCAGAGACCAACGCCGACGTCATCGCGACACGAACTTGCCGTAGGCTGACAAATGCCGAGGCCGCAGCGCAGGGAGCTCGCGGCCCCGGGGACTCCGCTCCTCGGACGCGTGCCCGCGGCCGCGGCGTGCTGCAGGTCTGCGTGCAGCCCGCTCCCTGCACGCGCCCTTCGGCCGCCCGAAGCCACGGCTCTTGCTGGCCCCGCTCCCGGTGGGCTCGGGCCAGTGGGCCTCCGCCCGGGGTCGCGGTCTTCAGGCGGAGGCTTGTCGCCGTTTCTGGCCTCTGGCGGCCCTCGCTGGGCCTCCGGGCCGTCAACAAGCGGCTCGGGTCGAAGAGCCGGCTCCCTGGCCCGTCGTGTGGAAGAGATCAGGACATCGGATCTTTGGGCCCTCGGAGGATTGTCCCGACCGCCAGTTTCCCCCCTCCTGTGACCCCTCTCGGAGATCCAGGCGTGGCATCTTTTTCCACGCTGGCCGTTTTCGTCGGGTTTCGGGCCCTGGGACCGTTACAGGTCTATCTGGTCCGAGGAATGACGCAGCAAGATGGGGTTGGGGTCCAGGGTTCCAGTCGTGATTCTTCGCGATGTTCCACTTTTTCGCAACGTCGGATCTCAGGGCTCATATCCGCTACAGTGCGGGAGCCGCGAATACATTATCCCTAGCATTATCCTCGCATTTTCCTAGCATTATCCTAGCATGATCCCCCCCCTCGCCCTTTCAAGGGATATGCTTGACGGGCGACCCCTCTGAGGGGGGCAGCCCGGGGGGCCCACCCCGAAGAGAGGCGGGAGTCGAGGAGGAGTCGAGGAGTCGATGACGAGGCGCATTTTGCAGCTTCGGGTTCCCTGTGGTGTAGTGAGTACATCGGACGATCCTCAGGTCGTGGTTGCCCTCGATGATGTTCAAGAGGATGCTGGCGTCAAACGCGTGAAGGCGAAGATCCTGAAGGAGGACAAGGACTGCTCGCGGGATCACACCTCGTCTGTGCCGCCTCGGTCGGTTGACCCCCCCCCTGAGGGCCAGCGGGGTCAGGACCAGTGCGCGAGCGCAGTTTGGAACAAGAGCCGTTTTGGTTTCGGAAGGTCCTTGCGTTGTTCGGTTCTTCTTTAGGCGCTTCTTCACGTTGTCCCTAAGGTTTTGCCCATGCTGTTCCTAAGTGTTCCCTGGTCGGGATTCATTCGGTGGTTGTCCCTCGGGCGCTCCCCAAAGGTGTGGGCGTAGCTTTGGGGCGACCATGCGCCTCGTTCCCCGTGCGAGGCTCCTTGTGACGAGACCTTTGCTGCCCGTCCCCGCAACGGGGGGAATCGACGGCTCAAAACGGCCAGGGTCCGGCCGATGTTTGGAACTACCTTGCCTCCCGAGGTGGTTGCTTCCAGGACGCCCACGTTCGAGGATCAGCCAAAGATACCCCGAAGGCTTGGCCTGGCGCAGCCATCCTCCTCGCGCCATGGCTTCGCTCAGGAGGGCTGGGTGACCCTTACGAGCGAGACCGGGACCTCGTTCTTCTCGTCCAGCGCGAAGCACTACACGGTGCTCGAGGACGTGGACCTTCAGAAGGCCGCCCGCCGATCGCTCCGCCTCCCCTCCCGCCCCGTCAAGAGACCGACCCCGGCAGAGGACGGCCAGGAGGAGGTCAAAGGTGGGAAAGGTGCCGGTGCCCTTACCTCCTCCGTCGTTTTCGCCATTTTGGGCCGCCTGGGAGGCCCTCATCGCCACGGCTGCATTCGCCTCGAAGCTCTGGTCAGAGCGCACCCCGGGAGAGATCCTTGGAGTAGCGGAATCGGTTCCTTTTTCAGTTCGCCCAGGGTGAATGAAGGAGGAAGGGGAGGAGGAGCAGGAGGAGGAGGAGGAGGAGGAGGAGGAGGAGGAGGAGGAGGAGGAGCAGGAGGTTGAGGAGGAGGAGGAGGAGGAGGAGGAGAGCGAAAGATGATGAGGATGAGGGCGATGAGGACGAGGAGGAGGATGATGATTGGGAGGAGGAGGAGGAGGAGGAGGAGGAGGATGAGGAAGGGGGCGAGGATGAGGAAGAGGGGGACCAGTCTAATCCCGAAGCTCATCAACGATTTTGCAATCAACCCTCCCTCCAAGTTCCCTCTTCGCAGGCCCCTACAAGGATTCATTTTCACTGCGGGGAGTGCCCCGTTGGAGGACAAGCGTATGAACATCCGGAGCTGTGCCAGAAAACCACTCCTGGGACGTCAACGCCGCGGATCGCCGTTCACCGCAGAATGTTTTTGATGCTGCACCCCCCCCTCTCCCAACGGTCTCGGCTGGCAGTACTCGCCCTCTCCTCCTCGTCCCTCTCCTCCTCGCCCTTCTCCTCGCTCTCCCTCGTCGCCTTCCTCCTCGTGCTCCCCTTCTCGCCCTCCCCCTCGCCCTCCCTCTCCTCGTCTTTCCCCTTCTCGCCCTCCCCTCCTCGCCCTCGTCGTCGTCATCGTCGCGATCGTCGTGATCGTTGTCGTCTTCGTCGTCGTCGGGATCGTCGTCGCCCTCATCTCCTCGCCCTTGTCGTCGTCGTCGTCGTTGTCGCGATGGTCGTCGTTGCCGTCTTCATATGGGGTGCCCGCAGGTGACTGGGCTCAGTAAGAGCTCGCCATAGCTGTGCTGATCTAGGTCGGTGTTAGCCGCGCGTGAATATATTTGCGCACTATTGTTCGCCGTGTTGGATATTGTTGTGTGGTTATTCTTCCATCGGGTAATTCTCCTGGGCGACCCTGCATGGCAGAGGAATAATGAGCTTGCATGTGCAAGGATTGCAAGATATTCGCCACATCTCCAATCGGGTCGGCGCGTCGTGTTTGTCGTCGTCGTCGTCGTCGTCGTCGTCGTCGTCGTCGTCCTCGTCGCATTCTGAAACGGAGCCGCCCTCCATCCGTGAAGCTCCTGTACATTCGTTTAAGAGTACGCGCGGCCTTAATGCGAAAGCCACATTTTGAAAAGGAACCGCCCTCCATACGTGACATCTCTTGTAAGTTCTTAGACGACTGTGCGCGGCGCTAAGACGAGAGCCACATTTTGAGAGTGGCCCGCCTTCCATTCTTGAAACTCATGCAAATTCTAGACGCTTCGCGTAATCCCACCAGCCTGGCTGGTATACGCCGTTGGCACGGTCTTGGCCCGTGGCGCCCCGCTGGCGACTCGACCATCGTTTACCTCGCCTTCGTGGCCACCAGGCGCGAGAGGTGTGTGGGCAGGAAGCTCACCTACGTTCTCGCCTCCACCGAGTGGTCCGACGCCGCACGGCGTACACCGAATTCCCTGGCATTTTGCTCTGGGCTGCACGATGCTCGAGCTTCCCTGGGTGCCCGTCAGCCAGTCAGCCCCACCTTGCTGCCCCAGCGGCCGCCTTGTGAGCTGGTCCGGCCGGCCTGTTCTGCGCCCTGCAGCTAATTAGCCTTGTTCGCAGCCCCGGACAACTGCTTTTGCCGCCTGCGCTCTTCGCTCGCGGCCGCGACCGAAAAAGTAATCCCACCAGTCCATCCAGAAACGATGCCCAGAGGAGTTGCCTCGATCAGGGAAGTGGGCAGCACACAGAAGAAGGGTCCCCCAGTGGAGGCCTTTTGGAGCGTCTTGGGGGCCTGTTGGCGGTCGCGGGGGCCTCTTGGAGCGTCTTGGGTGCCTCGGGGAGCCTCTTGGGGCCCTTTTGGGGGTCTCTTGGGAGCCTCTTGGAGGTTGGACGCTCCAGAGCCTCGCGACCCCCCCCTCCATGTCCAGGGGAGGGGTATGGGAAGGGGTCACGACACCCTCCAGATAGCAAGCCGTTTAGCTGACTCCCGCCCGCCCTCCCAACACAAAAGTAACACCCGAGCCTCAGCATGTTCAGCGGTCCTCTTTGGACGGACAGCTGCTGGGAAGCAAACCCGAGCCCATGTGCGCGACGCTGGGGCGAGGTGCGCCACGCGTGCCAGGCGCGCCACGCGCGCCAGGCACCCCTGGGGCCCGAACGTGCCAGGCACGCCTGGTGCGCCACGTGCGTCCGCGTGCGCCACGTGCGCCGCATACTCCAGCCGCGCCAGGTGCGCCACGTTCGGGGTATGCGTAGAGTGTGTCAGGTGCGCCTGCGCACGTGACAGCACACATCGGGAAACATGTCGGCCCCTGGCGAAAACTGGTGCCCATCATTGTGTCTGGTGCGCCTGTGCACACCAGGCCATACGCCACGGCCCCCACCGTCCCTGTCAAAAACCACTTGACAGTGATCGCGGGGTGGCCGCGCATGATCCAGATTTAGCCGCGAGGTTCATTTTGTTTTGTGTTTTGTAAAGGGATGGTAGCCCTGCGCGCAGCAGGCAACATGCTGACACCTCCGCCGTTCCTGTCAAAAAGGCAATACAACGTGCTCGCGGGCCTCACGAACATGACTCCCGACTTTGCCCCGAAGTGTATTTTTGTATTGTTTCGTTGACTGGCATGGTGGGGGGGCCCGCATCGGGTTGGTTGCGCATGTTCCGAATTTCGAGACAGAGTGCGGTTTGTATTGTTTTTTGACAGGGGTGGTGGGGTGGGGGGGGGGAGCATGGTTCCTGGTTGGCCGCCAGTCGCCTGGGGGAGGGGGTGTATATTAATAGGGAACAGTGATGAACCCCTCCCCGAAGGGGAAGAAAGGGGTTGGAAGAGAAAGCTCTCTAGACCACCTACGCCCAGAGGGCTGGTGGGATTTCAAGCTTAGAGCTTATAGCTAGCGAGGAAGTTTCAGGCGAAACGCCGGGCCCACCCAACCGACATTTCTCGGGGTGTGACAGGGAGGAGTTATACCTTGTGGCCTGAGGCCCATCCCGCCATCGTGCCTGGGTATTACGCGAGATGCCAGTGAGAGATTTCCTTGTGTGTTTGGGGCGTCAGACAGGCATCTTGCAGCAAACACCCGACCTGCGCTAGAACCTGAGCGCGCGCGATGAGGATATGATGGATGAGAAGATGGCTTCGACGACTTACAGCGGTTCCCGTCGTGATGATGCTGATGATGATGATGACTATGATGACTATGATGATGCTGATGATGCTGATGATGATGCTGATGATGACGATGATGATGATGATGATGATGATGATGATGATGATGATGAGTTGAAAGGAAGGACGGTGATTCGAATGAGGACGATGCTTCTTCTGATGCTGATGATGACTACCATGCGCGAGTGCGACGTGCAGCTTTACCAGCAACATCAGGCCAAGGATGATACCATTCAATATGATGATCGCCATTAGTATTGGCATGACGACGTTGCTCATGTTGAGAAATGATGGGGGTGAGGGAGATTCCCGGAATGATAACGATTACGAGGATCAATGCAGCTACGGCACTCGCTTGTGCATGATGGATTTGTCCAAGCCTTTCCTGTGCGCTCTCGGACTGCGCTACAACCTGAGAGCGCGCGTAGCATGCTCCTGAATCCGTCGAGCATGTGTGGGGGGGAGAGACAAGGCCAGACAGAAATAGGGGGAAGAAGGGCAGAGACTTGTCCAGGCTTCTGTCGTCGTCGTCGTCGTCGTCGTCGTCGATGTCGTCGTCGTGCACTGGGTCCCTTGGGGAAGTGTTCCGCGCCTTGCGCTGGGTCATTCTTGCGGCCGTTTCCGCTGATGAGAGGCATGGGATCCGTCCTCCAGGAATCGGCGAGCTGACCTCTCGCCCTCGCGGGAACGGTAGTGGCAAGAGGAACCCATACCAGTTTGGGGAGCCTCTTGGGGAGGCCTCAGAGAGCCAGTGTCACAGACAGTATGCCAAACGTGAGAAGCGATAACACCGGAAGCATGCAACACCAATCGAAGTCCATCGTGCCTGGCTTATGGTTCTGAGGGCTCATGGATGTTCGCTTGGACTTCGTGGGAGGCCTCTCGGGGGCTTCTGGGAGGCCGTTTGGGAGCCTCATGGGGGCCGTTTGGGGGCCTCTTGGGGCTTCTTGCGGGCCTCTAGGAAGCCTCTGGAGTGCTTCTTGGGGGCCTCGTGGAGCTTCCTGGGGGCTTCCTCGAGCGGAGGGCTCGAATTGTCGTTTCGTGTTCTCTCCCGCATGGGCCCCTCCTGAGCCGACGCACCCGACACACCCGGGGAATCCCCAGGAAATCCTGGGGAATTCCTGGACCCTCAGGGGAATTCCCAGAAATCCCGGGAAATTCCAGAAATCCCGGGTAGTTCCCGTCAATCCTCAGGAACTCCGAGGCATCTTTATGAAACCAGCGACCTAGGCTTTCAACACCTTACAATTCCGAATTTGTCAGGGCTGCATGAGCCTTGGGGCACGTGCTGAAGGCACGGTGGTGGGCTCTTACGTAAGAGGAATGGAGGCGGTGGAGGAGGCGGAGGAGAGGCAGGAGGGCGCGGTGGACGAGGAGGGCAACGTTCTTATCCCCTCCTCCCTCCCCTCCTCCCCTGTCCGCTGGCCTCCCCTGCTCCTTTTCCCTCCCCTCCCCCTTCACATCCGTATTCCTCCCACGCACTGCGGCATGTTGGTGAACATGCGGTGCCCTTCTTTTTCGAAGACGACAGCTCGCGTAAACCTGAACTTTTGGTTGATCGCGCGGATTTCTTGGATCGGCGCTTGAACACCCACCCCTGGCGCGCAGAACGCGCCAGGGGCGGCGCCCGAGGCGCAGCCACGCGAGTTCACTGCCGATCCGAGAATTCTGGGCGGAGCTCCGTTTTTTCGTGTGTATGTGTGTGTGTGTTGAAACTTATGTATAATATATGTATTGTTATTATTCGTCTTCTGATTGTTATGATTTTTCTTCTTCTCCTTCTTATTGTTATGATTAATATTATGATTGTTGTTTTATGTGTTAGTATCCTAATAATTTGTTAAGAAAGTGTTTTTATCGTCCCAGTCCTCCCCCTCTGGTCCTCCCCTTCCGGTCCTCCTCCCTGGCTGGACCTCCCAGTCTTCCTCTCTTCCTCCCCTTCTGGCTTCCTCCCCTCCGGTTTCCCCCCCTCCCCCTTCGGTCCCCTTGCCCTCCTCCCCTCTCTCTTCTTGTCACGTTGACCTGGTTTTGTTCGGATTTCTCGTCGCCGCCTGTCCTCGTGGCTCTCCTCCTCCCAGCCGCCGCGCGCAGGGCCCGATCGCGGCCACGGCGGAGACTGTCCGCGCCACAGCAGGGCGGAGGGCGCGCGTGCGCTCACACACTGACGACGACGACGACGATGGCGATGCCGACGATGATGACGACGACGACGATGGCGATGATGATGATGATGATGATGATGATGATGATGATGATGATGATGATGATGATGATGATGATGATGATGATGGTGATGGTGATGGTGATGGTGATGGTGATGGTGATGGTGATGGTGATGGTGATGGATGTGGTGATGGTGATGATTACTATGACGATGATGATGATGGTGATGGTGATGGTGATGGTGATGATGATGGCGATGGAGATGGTGATGGCGATGGTGATGGTGATGATTACTATGATGATGATGGTGATGGTGATGGTGATACTTCCTATAATGATGATGATGATGATGATGATGATGATGATGATGATGATGATGATGATGATGATGGTGGTGATGGTGATGGTGATGGTGATGGTGATGGTGGTGGTTGTGGTGATGATGATGATGGTGATGATGATGATGGTGATGGTGGTGGTGGTGGTGATTGTGATGGTGATGGTGATGGTGATGATGATGGACATCGCTTTTGTAGAGGGTAGTAAGGTGCCTTTGTCTTCTTCTCCTGGCCATCCTCTGCCCTCAGGTCAGAAAGCTGGAGGTGGGCGAGGCGTTTGTCGTCATGGAGGGGCCCAAGGAGGGCCCGCGGCGCTCGCGGGGAGGGGGGAGGGAAGGAGCTCATTTCTCGCTGGAGGAGGGCCTCCTCTCCCTTCCTCCGGTTCCTCCTCCTCCTCCTCCTCATCATCATCATCATCATCCCCTGCTTTGCCTCTCTCTGTCTCTCTCTCTCTCGCTCTTTTTTTTAGACGGCGGCGAGGATTTGCAGTCAGAGTTCGACGAGGAAGAGGAGGAAGAGCTGTGGGCTGAGTTGTGCAGCTGGTACGGCTGGGAGCCGTCTTTCTGGGTTGGGGGAAGCGAAACCTTTGCGGGGAGTGGGGGCACCACGGGGGAAGGGGTTCCTCCTAGTCGGAGAGGGGCCGAGTTTTCGCTCAAGCAGCTCTCTGAGGCAGAGAGACAGCTCTTTGTGTTTTCGGACGCGAAAGAGTGGCAAGCTATTGTAAATTCTGGAGCTGCGCGGGTCATGCCCGCTCCAGAGGCTGCGCTGGTGCGCAAGCGTTTTCCCGATCGCGTGCTCGGATCTCGCATGGTCCGGCGTTTTAGGCCGCAGGAGGGTCTGGGGTCAGAGGCGATTGCTAAATCCAGGTGGTGTGTCCAGGGGCATCATGATCCAGACAGCGATCAGCTTCGAGTTTACGCCCCCCCCCCCAGGGGGGAAGCATCATGTTGACCCTTCAAGCTGTGTATTCTCTTGGCTGGGAATTAGAAGTGGCGGACTGTAAAAATGCGTTTTGCCAGTCAAATCGCTTGTCTCGTCCGCGTGGACAGATTTTCTGCGAACCTTTTCAGGGTTTGAAGTTGGCTCCCGGAGAGCTATAGAGCTCGTTGCCCCAGTCTGCGGATGAAATGATGCGCCACTTCTTTGGCGCCGTACCTTGACACAGTGGCTCTCAGAAGACGGCTTCGAGAAATCACTTCTCGAGCCTTGCCTTTGGGTGAAACGGTCGAGTCTGGGGGGGGGGGCGTGCCATCGTGCTCATTGAGGTCGATGATCTTATCATGTCAGCCCATCCTGGGGAGCGTGCTGGGCTTTGCGAGCGAATTCAGAGCCGGTTTAAGTTCGGGAAGTGGAAGTCTGGGGAGTCGGGTTTCGCAGGAAGACATATCCGACAGGTTGGTTCCCGTATTTTCGCTGATCAAGAGAATTCCATAGTTGAACAGCTGACCCCCATGCGCCTTGCGAAGGGGCGTCGTGCTGTGCCTGGCGATCTTCTCACGGCCGAGGAGATTAGACAGTATCGCACCACGGTCGCGCAGATTCAGTGGCTGGGCAGAGAGACGAGGCCAGACGTGGCCGCGGGAGCGTCCCTCCAGAGTGCTCCGCTGCCGAGTCCGACTGTTGCCGACGCTCTGATGCGTTTAAGGACCGTCAAAAGCAGTTAAAGAGCCCAGCGTTCCAAGAGATAATCATTTGGCCCCTGGACGCTGCACCTTTACACTTTGTAAGGATCTTCGATGCTGGGGGCCCAGGGTCCGCGCGGGGAAGCGGGGCCCAGGGAGGTTGGCTCGTCTGTGCGGCCGAGTGCTCGCTTCGTCGGAACGCGAGGTCCCGGGTTTCCCTTTTGGCCTAGAGGTCCACCAGGATGAAACGTGTTTGGCTTGGAGGTCCACGAGGTCGACACGTGTGGCTGCGTCTACCGGGGCTGCTGAGACTTCGAGTTCAGGTGCTGCGCTGGCCGAGGGCCAGTGGCTCGCCTTCATGTGGCGCGATCTTCTGTTCAACGACGTTGCCAAGCCAGACTGGCTCCTCTCGCAGGCGCCCGTTTCTGTTGCGCTCAGTCGAGACTGTACGTTGTCGGATGAGGTGAGTTCGCTGTCGGTCGTCGATGCTAAATCGATTTTCGATACCCTTTCGAAGAACAGCGCAGGCTCTCGTCAAGATCGCAGGACGGCCATAGAACTGGCTGTTGTGAGGGGCAGTTCTTCAGCCATCAGATCACAGATCCGCTGGGCCCCCCGCGGCCGCATGGCCGCCGATTGTCTCACGAAGGCCGACCCGTCCAGAGGCAATGTGGCTCTCTCTGACCTGCTAGGAAGAGGCACGATCGTTCTTGTCGATGAAGAAGGGTATCTGAGCGAGAGGGCTTTTACTAATGGTCTGAAGTGTCGGTCCCGCGCGTCCTCCCGCCGGGCTCTCAAGCAGCCGGGGGGCGGCTAATGGGTCGGGGATCATGCCGGCGAACGCGGGAGGGGAACGGACGGAGGAGAGTGGTGGAGGCTATTGTCAGATCCACTGAAAGTAGTCCCGTTGTGGTCGTATTCCTAATCCCCCCCCTCGAGGTCTCTCGGATCTGACCGTGTGTAGGGGTCCCGTTTCTGTAGCCTTTGGCTTGGAGGCCCGCGGGTTGGTGGGACTTCGTGCACTTGTATCGTATGTTCCAGAGGTGTTCCTTGGAAACTCGATGCTCATCTGTTTGATAACTCGTTATCTTCGATGCCATCCGACGACGATTTCACTGGGGCGGCCCCCCGCATCGTCCCCCCCCCGTCGTCGTCGTCGTCGTCGTCGTCGTCGTCGTCGTCGTCGTCGTCGTCGTCGTCGTCGGCGTCGTCGTGGCCACTTTCCCCATCGAGCGATTCCAGCTCGATGTGCCCCCCCCCCAGGGACGGTCCCCCCCCCCCACGTTCCCCTTCCACGTGCGGGGCGCTCTCCAGCAGGGGGCCTTTCGCCCTCGATGGTCCCGAAAGGCGTGGGCGCCTCCCCTCCTCGGCGGGAGGCCGCGGGAGGTGGGCAGGGTTCGCGGCTGGAACGAAGCGGCAAAGCGTTGGGGGGTACCAGAAGTCCTCCTGGCCCAAGGTTTAAGCCGGGCACGTCCCTCTACAGGAGGAATTTTTAAACAATGGTAGAAAATAGTTTGGGGACTATTTTTGACCATTTTTGAATACCTATACGATCAACCTTCGGGTGATAAGGAGGTTGTGTTGGGGGGGAGATGGGGGGGAACCAACATTTGACTCAATCGATCTCACTATCGATTTCACTCAACGGGGCACCACGGGACACCACGGGACACCTGTCGATCTCATTATCGATCTCACTATCGATCTCACTCAACGGGTCACCACAGGCCACCACGGGCCACCGCGGGACACCACGGGACACCGCGGGACACCTCTCGATCTTACTATCGGTCTATTTATCGATCTCTGTATCGACCTCATTCAACGGGACACTAAAAGACACCACGGGACACCACGAGACACTTCGGGGCACCACATCGATTTCATTATCGATTTCACCATCGATCTCCCTATTGATTTCACTCAACGGGACACCACTGGACACCACGGGACACCTGCCGATCTCACAATCGATCTCAGTGTTTGGGACACCACGGGACACCACGGGACATTTCGGGGCACCACATCGATCTCAGTATCGATCTCACAATCGATCTCACCATCGATCTCACTCAACGGGACACCGCGGGACACCATAGGACACATGTCGATCTATTTAGGGATCTCACTCAACGGGACACCACGGGACCCCATAGGACACCACGGGACACCGCATTGATCTCAGTATCCGTATCAGTATGGATCTCAGTATCGATCTCACGATCGATTTTACAATCGAGCTCACTCGACGGGACACCACGGGACACCACAGGACACCACGGGACACCACGGGACACCACGGGACACCGCGGGACACCGCGGGACACCGTGAGCCACCGCGAGCCACCGCCAGACGGGCGTGCGGGGGAGAATCATTTGTCTTGACTTCGCCCTAGCAACGGCGGACACCACCGGACACCACGGGACACCACGGGTTACCCCGGGACACCGCGAGCCACCGCCGGACGGGCGGGCGGGGGAGAATCATTTGTCTTGACTTCGCCCTAGCAACGGCGGACACAACGGGACACCACGGGACACCACGGGACACCGCGGGACACCGCGGGCCGCCGCCAGACGGGCGGGAGGGGGATAATCATTTGTCTTGACTTCGCCCTAGCAACGGCGGGTTCGTTCTTCTCGCGCGCCCACGCAGCTTCGCCTCGCCCGCACGCACGACACGAACGAAACGAGACGATTTCCCGGTTGGGGGTCTCCGTTCCACTGCGATCTCACCCCCTAACCTCTGATTTTTTTGTCTATTTTTAATTTTTCGTCCAAAATCCTCCTGCAGGGAGACACGCCCGACCTGACCCAAGGTGCCCCTCGCTTTTCGCTCAGTCTTGGAGCCCCTGAGGCCCTCTGGGCCTCGTGATGGGGTGCTAGGGAGGCCGTGGGGGCCTGGGCCATGGGGTACTTCTGGCAACACTTGAAGGCGAGGGTGGAATGCCAGGGGAAGGTCTGCGGCAGGGGGTGGAAATGAAACAGGAGTCCCCAAGTGAGGGGTCGCCTCGCTGTTCCCGCTCGGTACCCCGCTCGGTGTCCTGGCCTACCCTGGATTCGGACAGGCAGAGGACGTACGGCTCCATCCTTCTGATCGGCATCACCCAAACATATTTGAACTATGTATGTATGCCTCGGACCCGCAAAGGCGACGCGCACGCACGTTCCTCTGTCACCGATGTCCTCCTTCTGGTCGTCGTCGTCGTCGTTGCCGCCGTCTCTCTCCTCCCTGCCCTGTGCCCCCTGCCCGCAGGACGAGGTGACAGACTCGCAGATGCGAGGCCGAGGCGTAGTGCTGGGCAGCGGAGCCGCTGGCTGGTTCTCCATCGGCGCGGCGACCAAGCCGTGGGCCCCCCGGGCCCCCTCCCCTCCCTCACCTGCTGCTGCTGCCGCTCCTCCTCCTCCTCCTCTTCCTCCTCCTCCTCCTCCTCCTCTCTCGCTCGTGGCTGATGTGGAGCTCCTCCTCCGCCTCCTCCTTCTCCTCCTCTTCCTCCTCCTCCTCCCCCTCCTCCTCCTCTTCCTTCTCCTCCTCCTCCTCTTCCTCCTCCTCATCCTCCTCCTCATCCTCCTCCCCTTCGGTTGGTAAGGGATGGTGCTGCAGGTGAGCCCTACGGTTGTCACCCTTTTCGTGGTCTCGCCGTCAGCCAGTGGTGTCCCCCAGCGGGGCTGCATGGTAGGCTCCCCCTGTAGAAGCATGGGCTTCACAGTTACATCACACATAGACTGTTGCACTGTAGATTTTTGCGTGCAGGAGCTAGTCATGTAATGCACGTGTCTTGTCTTGTCTTGTCTTGTCTTGTCTTGTCTTGTCTTGTCTTGTCTTGTCTTGTCCTGTCTTGTCTTGTCTTGTCTTGTCTTGTCTTGTCTTGTCTTGTCTTGTCTTGTCTTGTCTGGTCTGGTCTGGTCTGGTCTGGTCTGGTCTGGCCTGGTCTGGTCTTGTCTTGTCTTGCCTGGTCTGGTCTGGTCTGGTCTTGTCTTGTCTTGTCTTGTCTTGTCTTGTCTTGTCTTGTCTTGTCTTGTCTTGTCTTGTTTAGTCTTGTCTTGTCTTGTCTTGTCCTCCCCTTCCTCTAGGAGGAGGAAAAGCACCCACACCGCTACCCCTCCCTCGTTTCCGCCTTTTCGGGCCTGTGGGGGTAGGCCCTCATGACCACGGCTAGATTCGCTCCGAAATCGAAATCCTGGTCAGAGCGCACCCTGGAAGAGGTCCAGGAGCAGCGGCATCCGTGCCTTTTTTAGTTCGCCCAGGAGGAACGGAGGAGGAGGAATAAGGGGAGGAGCAGGAGCAGGAGCAGGAGGAGGAGAGCGAAAGATGAGGAGGAGGAGGAGGAGGAGGAGGGAGGAGGAGGAGGAGGAGGAGGAGGAGGAGGGGGAGATCTTCTGGCATACCCTCCCTCCTGCTCCCTCCTGGAGCCGCGTGGGCCACGAGGGCGCCCGCACGGCTCCCGGGCCGCACCTGGCCCGCGGCACGCCGTGCGTGGAGGGTGAGCCGTGCGCGGCGGCCCGCGGCTGGCAGGCTTCAATCTGTGCTCGTTCCCTCGTGCTTTCCTCCTCCTCCTCCTCCTCCCCTCCTCCTCCTCCTCCTCTCCTCCTCCTCCTCCTCTGCTCCTCCTCCTGCTGCTCCTCCTCCTCCTCCTCCTCCTCCCCCTCCTCCTTTTTCTCCGCGTCCTCCTCCTCCTCCTGTTCCTCCTCCTCCCTCTTTCTCCTCCTCCTCCTCCCTTCCTCCTCCTCCTCCTCCTCCTCCTCCTCCTCCTCCAGGGCGACCAGCTTGCTGGAGACACGAAGGGGCACGGCTGCAAGGGTACTTTTTGGAAGTTTGCCAACTTTCCTCATCGGTTTCGACTGCACAGTCGTGGCGCGCATCAAAGAACCATGGACTTTTCCGTCAGGGTGCCCTGGGTTTCTTCGCTCCGCGCGCTGCGCGGTGACTTCCCGCGGCCGTCAAAGCAGCCGCTGCGTTCGGGGTGCTCCGTGCTTTCCCCCAGGTGCACCTCGCGCGCGGGTTTTCAGGGTTGGGTTCCTTGCAACGGTTTCTTGCGACCGTGCCCGCACTGCATCGGCGTCACCCCGGGGCGACGCGCGCACCGAGAAATCTTGCAGCATGCGCGTCGTGGCCGGCGCTTTCTGGCCACACCGCTCGGAAAACGATTTACTACAATATTTGTACAATCTATGTTCGGATCGGACATGCGCCTCCAAGGAGGATACATAGTACTAGTATGTTTCTGTGCGTCCCACCTCATTTACATGCTGGTTGATAAGATGCCTGGCCTTCGCAGCGTGGTGGCCGCAGATCGGGACCCATGCATTTCAAGGTGGATCCCTGGATCCTTGCATGCCTCGTCGTTTTGTTCCTACATCGCGTGTGCAACGACGAACATGGCAGGGAGAGGACACGAGGTGGAGATGCAGAGAGGCAGAGAGGTAGAGAGAACAGTTCATCTACATACACTTACATTCACATACATGCATCCATACATCCATACATACATATACACATACACACGCATACATGCATACATGCACACATACCTACACACATACACACATGCGTATACACATGCAACCACACAAACGCACATGCACATACACACATACACATACATACATACATGCACACACATACACATATACATATGTACATATACATACATATGCATATACACATACACATACACATACACATACATACATTCATCCATCCATTCTGGTTACGAGCGACATCCATCCATCCATCCATCCATCCATCCATCCATACATGCTGACCTGCATGCATGCATGCACACATACATACAAACACGCATCATCATATACATCCACGCATACATGGATGTCTGCATGTCTGCATACGTACATACATACATACATACATACATACATACATACATACATACATAATTGCATACATGCATACATACATACATGCATACATACATACATACACACACACTGCATACATCCACCCATCCATCCATCCATGCATACATGTATGTACGCATACACACATAAGTACATATATATATATATATCTATATGTGTATGCATATTTGATATAAACGTACTTTCTGGCCGTCGCCGTACTAATTGGTTTGGACGGCTATGGCGCGCGGTCGTTTGTGAGTTTCGAGGTCAGAGCTACTGGGGCCTGTCACGAGGCTTCTTTGAGCTTTTCGGGTCCTTTTGGCATCTTTTTGGGGGCCTCTTGGGGGCCTTTTCGGGCCTCTTGGGGGCATGCTGGCGGTCTCGGGGGCCCGTTTGGGGCGGAGGGCTCGAAATTTCAATTGGAGTTCCCCGTCTTGGACCCCTCTGGCGGCCCTCTGATGGCCCTCTTACACCGCCTTGATCGCTTCATGCGCCGTCTTGGGGCTCTCTTGGGGCGTCTCGGGGCCCTCTCGGGGGCCTCTTGGGCCGTCTTGGGATGATCTGGGGGGCCTTTTGGACCACTTTGGACGCAGTGAAGGCCCAAAAGTAGCATATGCTGAACATGCATGAATGCGCCATCCCTTGTTGAGGCTCGTAATGCCAATGAAACAAGTGGTTATTCTCAACCAAATTTCGGGTGACCCGTCCGCCAGTGGGTCAGCTTTCCTTTGTTGTATATGCGCACTACAGCACCGGACATTTATTTTCTTTAACTGCTCCCAGTTTGTTGATACATAAACCAGTTCGGTACATCAGTCCATGTAATTGTACAGTTGCACATGCACACATTACATCTATATATAATTATATATAGTTTTATATACATATATATACATATAATTATATATTCATGTGTATATATGTATATATA
>CAUYUJ010015577.1:17500-25000 GCA_963575745.1 Prorocentrum cordatum | reverse complement strand
GCTGGCTGGCTGCCTGCCTGCCTGCCTGACACGACTGTGATCGATCTGATGCTCCCCTCCCAGTGTCGAGGCACGGCGAGCCGTGCTCTGGGCGGGTGCGACTCGGCGATTTCATGCCAGCTGGCGCTGGAGGGGGCGGGCCAACAACCGTGTTACATTCAGTGCAGTCCAGTCCAAGGCGATCGCATACACAGGTGCGCCACGTAACCCATTTTTTGAGGTTGACTCTTTTCGCTCGGCGTGTCCCCACCAGCCCCATGCATGCCCGTTTCCCGGGGATGGTTGCCTTGGACAGGGACGTACAGGAGCATACCACGTCATGGAGAAGCTGGGCAGCTTTACACTTTGTTCGTATCTTCATATGTCCAGCTGCACCCAGCAAGTCCGCCATCGTGCCAGCGAAGCGCTGCGTCTGGGGGGCCTCCGAGCATCGCTCAGATGGCCGTCAAATGTGACGCTTGTCGTCTCCACTTCTCGAGGAGCTCTCATGGGGCCTTCTTGCGCCGTCTTGTGGCTGTGGGCTCCTGTGTGGCAGTCTTGGGGGCCCCTTGGGGCCCTCTTTGGTCGTCTTCGGGCCCTCTTGGGTTTCTTGGGGCTATTTCGGTAGTCTGGGGGGTCTCTTGGGCTGTCTTCGGGCCGTCTTGGGGCCGTCGTGGGGCCTTCTTGGGGCCTTCTCAGGCCTTCTTGGGGGTGTCTCGGAGACTGGAATGGAGCTTCCTATGGGGCACGCTCCGCGTGAGTGGTGTACCGAATGGGGTCGGGGGATCCCATTGCGAACGCCCTCGCGGCTGTCGCAGGTGGGAGCTCCTTATGGGGCACGATTCGTGTGATGGGTGTGCCGAACTGGGCGCGGGCCCGCATGCGAACGCACTCACTTGCGCAGCGAGTGGAGCCTCCTGTGGGGCACGCTCCGCGTGATGGGTGTACCGATTTGGGCGTGGGCTCGTATGTGAACGCCCTCGCTGATGACGATGCCGTTGACCACCATGACGCTGACGGACCACCATGACGCTGACAGCGAGGACGTTGACTTGTTTGACGATGACGACGACGGTGACGAAGATGAGGACGACGACGACGACGACCACCAGGACAAAGACTGCTACGTCGATGGCGATGACGATGATGACGACGACGATGCCTCTGACATGTCATGTCGGGCGTTCCGACCATGATTTCGGATGCGGATCCAGGCGTGGCACCGAGGATCCCCCCCTTCGGAGGCCCAGAAAAGACCCGCACGCGTGCTCGAAGCTTGATCCCCGGGCCTCGACCCTCGAATCTCGATGACGGCGACGACCAGGACCTCCGACGCCGCCCCTGGCCGTCTTGACGCCGCAGAGCTGCTCGTGCTGCGCCCTTCGCCGTCCTGGCTCCCTCCAGGGGCCGCTGGTGCCAATTCTGCCAGCCTGGCTGCCGGTCTGGCCGGCATGCCGCCGCCCGCCGCCGCCTCGCCGCCGCAACTCGCCGCCGCCCGTGGCTCGGGCCCGGGGGTCGCTCTGCCCGCCCCCGGCGCCGCCCGCGGCCGAGCGGGGCCGCCCCTCGCCGCCTCGCCGCCGCCCCTCGCCCGGGCCCGGCCGTCGGTCTGCCCGAGGAGGAGGAGGAGAAGGTGGAGGAGAAGAAGGAGGAGAAGGAGGAGGAGGGGAAGAAGGAGAAGAAGGATGAGGAAGAGGAGGAGAAGGAGGAGGACGAGAAGGAGGAGGAGGAGGAGGAGGAGGAGGAGAAGGAGAAGGGGGACCTCCTCTTTGGTGTCCGCTCACGGGGGGGAGCCACGGCGACTCCCAGCGCGGGCCCAGCCCGAGCCCACAGCAAGATCGGGCACGGATCAGGGCCCAAGCCGACGTTGCGCGCGGTCGGCCCCGACAGCGCTGCGCACACACTGGCTCCCGAGGTCGTGTTCTTCACTCAGCGAGCCCGGCTGCCCTCCAGGGGCACGGGCGCGGGACCGCCCGCAGCGCCGCATCCTGTCCTGTCCTGTCCCCGTCGCCCTGGTCGCCTGCATGCCTCTGTTTTCATCTGCAGTGCGCCACATCGAGTGCACAACACGTCTTGCACCACGTAGCTTGCACCACATGGATTGCGTCACGCAGACTGCACCACATACATGGCTGAACATAACCTGCACCACATAGCTTGCACCACACACGTTGCACCACATGTATTCTTCTTTCTAAAAGAGTTAGGATCTACCCCTCCCCAGACAATGGCCCCCTCATTGTATTGCAATTTGCAAATGATGAAAGCCCATCGTCCATCCTGAAATTGTATTCCTACCATGCCATCTGGGCCGGTATTGCCCCCCCGACATCTTCTGCAAACAAATTTTGCGCGCACACTCGTTTATCAAAAATCATAAGCTTTCAAGAGTCCTTTGCCAAAGCGGGACGAAGTGCACACGCGCGCGCCGTCGTGCGCGCATGCCGAAATCCTTCAACAACCTAGTACACCGCAGAAAGGTGCACCACGTATATTGCGCCACACATAGTGCACCGCATACGTGGCATCACATATATTGCACCACGTAGCTTGCATCACACGAACGCCCTTGCGCGCTTGCTAGGGAGGGGGGGGGGCAGGATCCCTGTCAAGCAGTACTATGCGGGCCAGTCACGCCCGTCGGCCGCGCTCGCATGGTGCATTCTTTCCAAAATCTTCATCACCGACACATGGACATCACTGTCGTCATCGGCGTGATCAGCATGGGCGCCGTCATTGGCCTTGCCGTCGTCATCGTCATCATCGTCACCAACATCGCTACTATCATCATCATCGTGTCTGCCGTTGTCGACGTTTCCATGATACCGCGCCCGCCCGAGCCAGCGACTCGCACTAGAGTGCCCGCGCGTCAGCGAGGCTTGTGAGGCGCAGGGGGACTCCAGCGGTCAGCGCCACTGCGGCCGCGCCGGTCGCCCCAGACTAGCTGGCCGCTCTGCGCGCGATAGCGCGGCCGCAGCGATGCGCCAGCCAGCGCCAAGCAAGCATCGCAGTCGCCGCCGCACGGGTTTTGCAAACCAAGTTGCGGGTTGGTGAGTGGGTTGATTGCGCGAACAGTGGACTTGACAACTAATTAGTGATTATTCGTTGATAGCATCACGCACATGGCACCACATGTCTTGCACCATCTGTTGCATTACTCTGTATACTAGTAACCACTTGTTCTGGGTGCTGGATCAGATTCTCTAGTCTCCTGGCCCAAACTTTTTGACCCCTTCATTGGGATCGTTGTAACATCCTGGGCCCTTTCTTGATTGTCCCGGCTCCCTGCGAGCGGTCCCAGAGGCTGAAATTCAAGAGACAACAGTCGACTCGTAGGGTTCCTGGGATGTTATCCAGCTGCCTGTGGCAAGCCCCGCCGCCGTGCCAGCGCAGCGGCGCAGCGAGGACGAGGTCCAGGTGTTGAAGACACACTGCACTTCAGCGCGCGGTCTCAATTCGAGTGGGTCTTGCATTCGACCCTGCTCTCTCGAATCTTGCGGGCCTCCGAAGGGCCTTTCGGGGGCCTCCTGGAGGGCTTCTTTGGTGCCTCTTGGGGGCCTTTCGGGTCGTCCGACGGACGGCTCTCATGGTCTGTCTGACGCCTTCGGAGGCCGTCCTCCGACGCGCGCTGCCTCTCATGCGAGGCCATGGCCTCGCCCGCCTCGCCCTTAAGGGGCCCGGGCGCATGCCCGCACAGGCGATCCGATCCGATCCAATCCTGGTGGCTTTTCTGGGCCGTCTTGGAACCCTCTTGAGTCGCTTTCGGGAAGTCTTGCAGGTATCTCCGGACCCTCTTCAGGCGCTTTCGGCCCGTCTTGGGGGTGTCTTGGGTCGTCTTGGGGCTCTCTTGATAATGGCGGGAACGCGAAAATCATGGGAAGACCTTGGTGGAGTCAGTGATTTCGGCTTCTTCGGTCCCGCCTGCGGGTCCAGCCCTCTTGGGCTGTATCGGGGGCCTTTTGGGCCATCATGGGGAAACCTAGGCATCTTGGACCAGCTTGGAGGAATCTTGACGCCATCTTGGATCTTCTCAGTTGCCCTGTAGGTTTTTGGACCCAAAAAAGCGCCAGAGAGCAAGTGCAGAACGCTCGATTTCCGAAGGGCGTGTGCCACGGGAGGGTGGGGTCGGCCCCAATTAGCACCACAGAGGCCTTACCAGACAACAGAGACACGCCCCGACGTGCCGAGGGCACGGTGGCGGATTGATCTTCGAGCCCCAATCTTCGAACCTCGACGACGACGGCGGCGGCGGCGACGCCGACGCCGGCGGCGGCGGCGGCGAGAGCGACGGCGACGGCTGTAGGGCTCCTTTCGACTTCTCCGATTCGATTTGATGCGATTTCGATGGCTTCCGATTCCGATGCGATTCGGCTTCGGATCCCGACGTTGCTTCAGACTTTTCGATGGAGCCGCAGCAGCCTGCCGATCTCCGCCGACTCGACCTCTCTCCCGACTCGGCGCTGCCGATCTCCGCCGATATCCGCTTCCTTTCGATCGCCGACTCGACTTCTCGACTCGATGCTGGGCTCTCTCCGGCGGCGGCGGCGCGCGCCCAGGGGGAGAAGGCGGCGCCGGCGCCCGCGGTGAACGGCCCCGCGACGCCCGGCGTCGTGCGGCCGGGCGTGGCGCCCGCCGTCGTGAGACCGGGCCTGGCGCCGTCGAGGCCCCCGCCGGGGGAGGTCGTCGGTGCGGTCGCCAGGTCGGCATCGGCGGGTTTTGAGTCGGGCCCGTCCCTCGACAGGAGGTGACGTCAAGGATAGTCCAAAAATAGTCTGGGGACGATTTTTTTTTTTTTTTTTTTTCTTAAAATATTTTGAATTATATTTTTCAAATTTCCGCTTGTACGTAGGGGGACATGTCCGACCCAAAACTAGTTTTATTCGCAGTGCAAATCTAGGCCTGCCAGATGGGGTCGGAGTAGATGGGGTCGGGCGATCGTGCCGTGTCGTCGATGCGGCTCGATGTGGAGCCAGATTTTCTCCACATCGGCGCCGCCGGTTCATCGCCGACATCGACAATGCATCGCTGCTGCATCGCCGATGCATCGCCGATGCGTTGCCAATGCATCGCCGATGCATCGGCGATCTGGCGCGATCCTCCGACCCCATCTACTCGGACCCCATCTAGGAGGGCTCTAAGACCATGGGAGCCTGGTATACTCTTACTTCTGTCTTTAGCGTCGATTAGCGTCGATGAGCGTTTGGGAGTCGACGAGCCAGCGCCGATTTAGCGTCGGTTAGCGTCGATGAGCGTCGATTTAGCGTCGATGAGCGTCGATTCAGCGTCGATTAACGTCGATTCGCAGGAGCCGACAGGATGGTATGGGAGGCTCCCGTGAGTTGCCACCAAAATGTCTTGCCACCAAAATGTCGGAATCAACTAGATTTACTCGCAGCAAGCATTTTTGTCAGCGTGGGCCCCGCATGGATGGTGGCAGCGCGTGGCAGCGGGCCAGAACCCGGCGGATCCTCGGGACACCACCTGCAGCCGGCAACGGGCCTGCAACGGGCGGCAACGGGGCGGAACGTGGCAAATCCCCGGGGCAGCCCCACGAGGTGTCGGCGTCACCCAGACTGGGTCGGTTCGAGGGCCAGACAATGACGTCAGCATACGCTTTCGGAGGTCCGCGCGGATTCCTTGGGTCGGCGCTGGGCCCCCCCTGGCGGCGCCTCTGGCGCCGCCCTTGGCTCGCTCCGCGCGCCAGTGAGGGGGTGCCAGCGCTGCTCCAAGAACTCCACGCGCGGACCTCCGAATGTTGTGTGTGTTGCTGTACGTACTTTGTTGGCCCCTCCACTTCTGCAATACTTTTGCCAGCGCGAGCCCCAGACAGATGGTGACAACGTGCGGCAGCGGGCCAGAATTCTGTCGGGCCTGTCCCTCTACAGGAGGAATATTCAAAAATAGTTTGAAAATAGTCAGGGGACTATTTTTTGAGTATTTTTGGGCATCTTTTGAGTATTTCTTGAGTATTTTCATTTTTCGTCCAAAATCCCCCTGTAGAGGGACAGGCCCGACTTACGGCCAGAATGTGGAGAATCCCCAGGACACCCCCGCCCGCGGCAACGGCCGGCAACCGGCGGCAACGGACCGGAACGTGTCGAAAACCCTCGGGAAACACCCCCGCAGGCGGCAACAACGGGCGGCAGCGGGGCTGCAACGGGCCAGATCGTGGCGAATTCTTGGGGCACCCATGCAGTTCTGTAGAAATGCAGCCAAGAATCCCCACGTAAGTTTATGTAGCCTGGATCACCAGAAATAATTTCGAACGCCAGAAAAGTACCGACGCTGGAGTGTTTTCGCGTGTCAGGCCCTGGGAGACACTCATCCGACACTCTTTCGACACTCTTTCGACACTTTTCCGGGTGCTCGAAATTATTTCTGGGATGTGGTCCTTGAGTACGATGGGAGCTACACAAACGTAAGTGCAAGAACTATTTTGGGGAAACCGAACATAATTACTTCTACATTGTGTTCGTCGGCCACCGCGCGCGACCGCGCGACACCATCCGCGAAAAGGGACAACTGGGATCGGGCTCGGTGGAGCGCGATCTGGGATGTGTAGCCTTCGTCGTCATGTCCCGAAGGCCTCCTAGATCGGGTCCGAGCAGACGGGGTCGGAGGCAGGCCCCGTATCGCCTATGCATCGTCGGTGCGTCGTTTTTTTGCGTCGGCGACGCACCGAGCGCCTTGAGGCGCATGGGCGATGCATCAACGATGCATCATCGATGCATGGTAAATGTGCCACACGCATGGAAGCCCTGCGCGAAAGACGCTCGGATAGCCCCTTTTCCGGGGGAAGCGGACATCCGAGCGGACCCAGGGATCCCGTTGCCGATTCGAGGACGGCGGTTTCGATTTGGGGTTCCAGTTTTCGATCCGCGGATTCATTTTATATCCGCGGAGTCTTTTTCCGATCCGCGGATTTCTTATTCGATCCGCAAATCATGATTTCAATTCGATCTACGATAGTTGTTTAGTTCGCGGATGCAGGTTTCGATTCGCGGAGTCCGCGAGTTCATATTTCGATCCGCGGCTTCGTTCTCAATCTGCGGATGATTCATGTTTCGATCCGCGGATTTATGATGCCCCGCTGAATCATTTGCCGATTTGCGGATCACTGTTTCGATACGCAGATCGACGTGCATCCACGGTGTAGTCGCGATTCATGGAGGATGCATCGCGGATGCGTCGTGGATGAGGGCCGATGGGGTTCGAGCGTCGCCCGCGCATCGTCGATGCATCAGCGATGCGGCGCTTTCCTCCGACCTCATCTATTTCGACACCATCTGGGAGGCCTCGGAAACAATGGATACGTGGGCTCTTGAACTACACGCCCTTGTTTGGAAGGTGCGAGTCTATTCTGCGGGCTTGCGAGAGGGAAGGAATCTCAGGGACTGCGTACGGTAGCTTCGTGTCGAGTCGACGCGGCGACGACCCCAGCGTGGGCGTTCGCGGTTTAATGTCGCCAGTGGCCCAGAATCAGCCAGTAGGGAGTGATTTGGCAATCGAACAGCCGCGGATCGT
>CAUYUJ010015577.1:0-15000 GCA_963575745.1 Prorocentrum cordatum | reverse complement strand
CAGGCAGGCGGGCAGGAAGGTAAAACATAACATTTAGCGGTAATTCCTTGCTGCCTTTTCCGACATCGCCGTTGCGATAATGATATTCGTTGTTTTTCCTTCGTGTTTCTTCTTTCTGTTCGTTCTTGCCCGACCCTGCGAAGTATTCTCCATCCTCTTCAGCGCTTTCTGCGGAGGCTCACTTGGAGAGCCTCTTGGGGGCCTCACGAAAATCTTTAAGAGCTTCTTGGGGCACTCTGGAGGCCTCCTGGGCGCCTTCTGGGGGTCTCTGGGGGCTTCCTCGGGCCACCCTGCTTCCAACCGCGGTCTCCCTGAGCGACCGGGTCACGATTCGGAATGCTTCGGGGGCGTGCTGGGACCATTTTGGGCCGTCATGGAGTTCTCTTCGGGCCATCTTGGGTCCTTGTTGGGCCGTCTTGGGGCTCTCTTGGACTGGCTGTAAGCCCTTTCGGATAGTTTTGGGGCGATGCTTGGGCCTCCTGGGCGGTCTCGGAAGCCCGGAAGCCCGGAAGATCGAAGAACATAGCATCCTTCACTCATGCAAACGCACATGGGCAATCATTTTTTTTGCGTTTCAAAAACCTCTTTGAGGTCTTCTTGGTTCGTCTTCGGGCGTCTGGTGGGTGTCTGGGGCCTCTTGGGGCCCTCGGGGGGCCTATGGGCAGCCCCTGACTGATTTGGGCCCGTTGCCTAGGCCCAGCAAGTGTTTCCAGGAGCCTGGAAAGCCCGAAGGGTCTTCTGCAGGGGCGTCCAGGGGGCCCTCAGGGCTACAGATCCCGGGGGATCCGTTTTGGGGGGGGTCCCCCCCCTCTCCCCCCCCGCTTGCAACAATTGCCCAAGCAGTGCTTGCTCTCATGGGGTTTTGGGTTTGTTATCGGCTGGAATTGGGAATTGGGTCTGTTTGTTGGCTTGGCGGCTATGTGGCCGCCGTCGCCGCCCCGTCGCCGCCTCGTCGCCGCCCGCCGTCTGGGCCTGTCTGCCGCTCTGGCGGCTATGTAGTCGCCGTCGCCGTCGCCGACTCGTCGCCGCCCGTCGTCTGGGCGTGTCTGTCGGTCTTGCGCGGCTATGTTGCCGCCGTTGCCGCCCCAAGATAGATTGCACAACATCTACCGCCCACTGGCTTTACCGCCCTTTCCTGGGATAGTGCGATTGGCGTATGATTCTGCCCCATCGTTGTTCATCTTAAATATGATTCCATACCATCCGATGGAGTGTGTTTATCGACGCCCCTCATCCTTGTCCAATGCTACTATGCGCGCGCATTCGTTTATTAATCAAAGCATCAACAGTTTTCAAACATCTCTTGCAACAAAGGGACAAAGTCCGCGCGCGCGCGTCGTCGCGCGCGCGTGCGGATTCAAGATCAAGATCGCTCTGCATCCTGGATGATTTCAAAAGTATGTGCGCGCGCATTGGCGATACTTCACCATGTCCATCAAATCCACCAAAGCGGATCTCTCGCGCGCGCATGTCGAGATCACTCGAACGCCCTTGCGCGCTTGCTTGGGGGGAGCACGATCCCTGTCAAATCATACCATGCGGGCATCTCGCGCCCGTCGGCCGCGCGCGCATGTCGAAATCTTCTTGCAACGTTCACCAACGACACGCGGACATCATCGTATTCATCGGCGTGGTCAGCGTCGGCGCCGTCATTGGCCTTGCTGTCGTGATTTGTATCATCGCCACCATCACCACGATCATCATCGTATCTGCTTTTGGCGATGTCACCATGATACCGCGCCCGCCCGAGTCACCGATTTGCATGAAGTGCCCGTGCGTCAGCGCGGTCTGCGAGACGCGCTTGGAAGTCTCCAGCAGTCAGCGCCGCCGCGGCCGCGTCGGTCGCGCCAGACAAGCTGGCCGCTTTGCGCGCGAGCCTGCGCAGGCTGACGCGGCCGCAGCGATGCGCCAGCCAATGCTAAGCAGTCATCGCAATCACCGCCGCATGGGTTATTTGCAAACCAAATTGCGGGTAGGTGGGTGGGATGGTTGAGCGACCAGTGGGTTTGCCAAATCGAGATGTCAAATAGAGCATCGGTGACTTGCACAAAGTAGACGGCACCCATTTACTGCAACACATATATTGCAATCCGTATATGAGCCACGAAGATTTTCTTCCCCAGCAGAGAATTAGGATCCCCCCGCCCGGCTTTATCGGTCCACCTTTTTGGTGTTGCAATTTACATGCGATTTTGCCCCATGGCCCATCCTTAACGAATTCGTACCCTCCCAGCCCAGCCGGTATCGACCCTTCCCGCCATACCCTGCAAATCTATTATGCGCGCGCGCTCGTTTCTTTCACATTAAAAATGTTCATGAACCCCTTGCAATAATTGAAACGAAATTCACGCGCGCGTCGTCGCGCGCGCATGCCGCAATCTTTCAAAAACCTCCGGTACCGGAAGATGTTCACATCGATTTTCACAAAACAGACAAGAACAAAGGGTTTCGCAACACGGATATTCAAAGCAACATGTGCGCGTTCTTGCGTTCTTTTAGCGGGAAACCTGCGTTTCTTTTTTGTTATTTAAAGAAAAACATTTCCATAATGTACTACCAAACGGGTTTCGCGCGCGCGTATGTCGACATCGTTCGAACGCCTTTGCGCGCGTGCCGTCGCGAGAATATTTTGCCTAAAAACGGGTTGAAGTGCACACGCGCGCGTCGTCGCGCGCGCATGCCGCAATCCTTCAAAAACCAACGGTTTCGAAACGGTTTCAGAACCGAATGTCCAACAAACAGTCAACAGCACAACGTTTCGCAACATTAGTTTTCAAAAAGCTTGCGCGCCCGCTCTTGCGAATCCCCAAACATACCAGAGGTTTTCCAGATTTTCATGGAATTCTGCCAAACGGGCCTGCGACGCCGCATGCCGACATCGTTCGCACGCCCTTGCGCGCGTGCTGGGGGGGGGGGGGGCACGATTCGCGTCAAATAAAACCATGCGGGCCACTCGCGTCGGCCGCGCGCGTATGTCGAATTCTTTCCAGAACCTTCATTACCGTCGCGAGGGCGCCGTCATCGTCGTCGGCGTGATCAGCATCGGCTCCCGCACTGGCCGCGCCGTCGTCGGTGCGAACATCGTCACCAGCATCGCCACTATCATCGTCGTGTCTAACGTAGCCGACGTTGCCATGATACCGCGCCCGCCCAAGTCGCCGACTCGCAGTGAAGTGCCCTGCCCGCTGGGATGCGCCCAGCGGTCAGCGGCACCGCGGCCGCGTCGGCCGCGCCAAACTAATTGACCGTTGCGCGCGTGCTACGGTTGGCGCGGCCGCAGAGACGCACCATCCAACGCCAAGCATGCATCGTAATCACCACCGCATAGGTTTTGCAAACCAAATGGCGGCTGGGTTGGTGGGTGGGTGGGGTGTTTGTGAGAGCGTGGGATGGCATCGTGGGTAAACCTCAAATGCACTACATAAACGGCACCACGTAAATTGCGCAGCGCAAGTAGCACAATGTTAATATCAACGCGCAAGTCGAACCACAAGGTTTGCGCTACAGAGAATGAGCCGCGTATCATGCACAGTCTAGGGCGCACCACACTCATTTTCCCGCATGCACTGCGCACCACATGCCCTTCTTTTAAACAAAGGCGTATTCTAGTTTCCCCCTGACGTAACGCGCCGTTTTCTATTTCAATGTACGCATGTTTTTTCCCTAGCCCTCCTGTGTTGGTATTCGTTTTGAATAGAGCGCTGCGGCCTTCACCTCCTTTTCCTCCTCTTCCTCCTCGTGCTGCTCCTACTTCTCCCCCTCTCCGCCTCCTCCTCCTCCTCCACCTCCTCCTTCCTCCTCCATTTTTGTCTTCTTCGATTGCTTCGTCCTTTTCCCTGCCTCGTGACCTCGCCGCCCCCTGGGGGGCTGCGACCTGCGAAACTGTCGCCACTGTTGTGGGCTTGTTGGGGGCCCAGCGGAGGTACGTCATACGCGGATCACCACGAAACCTCGCCGTCCCATGAGGGGTTGCGATCTTCGAAATTGCTAGCACTGTCGTAAGCGTATGGGAGGCCCAACGGAGGTACGCCATACGCGGATCAACGCGAGACCTCGCCGTCCCTTTTGGGGGCGGCGATCTGTGAAATTGTAACCTTTTTCGTGTGCTTTTGGGAGGCTCTGCGGGGGTACGTCATACGCGGATCACCACGAGACCTCGCCGCCCCCTGGGGGGCTGCGATCTGCGAAATTGTCGCCATTGTTGTGGGCTCCTGGGAGGCCCAGCGGGGGTACGTCATACGCGGATCACCACGAGACCTCGCCGTCCCCTGGGGGTCTGCGATCTACGAAACTGTCGCCACTTTCGTAAGCTCTTGGTAGGCCCAGCGGAGGTACGTTTTACGCAGATCAACACGAGACCTCGCCGTCCCGTGGGCGGCGTGTGCTTCTGGGAGGCCCTGCGGAGGTACGTCATACGCGGATCACCACGAGACCTCGCCGCCCCCTGGGGGGTTGCGATCTGCGAAATTGTCGCCACTGTTGTGGGCTTCTGGGAGGCCCAGCGGGGGTACGTCATACGCGGATCACCGCAAGACCTCGCCGTCCCCCGGGGGAGTTGCGATCTGCGAAATTGTCGCCACTTTTGTGATTTTTTTGGAGGCCCAGCGGAAATACGTCATACGCGGATCACCACGGGACCTCGCCGTCCCCTGGGGGGCTGCGATTTGTGACATTGTGGTCATTTTCGTTGGCTTTTGGGAGGCCACGAGACCTCGCCGTCCCTTGGGGGGGCTGTGATCTGCGCAACCGTCGCCGCTTTCGTGGGCTTCCGGGAGCAACGGAGGTACGTTGTACGCGGATCACCACGAGACGCCGCCGTCCCCGAGGGGCCTGTTATCTGCGAAACTGTCGCCATTTTCGTAAGCTCTTGGGAGGCCCAGCGGAGGTGCGTCATACGCGGATCACCATGAGACCTCGCCGTCCCTTGGGGAGCTGCGATCTGCGAAATTGTCGCCATTGTTGTGGGCTTCTGGGGGCCCAGCGGAGGTACGTCATACGCGGATCACCATGAGACTTCGCCGTCCCCCAGGGGGCTGCGATGGGCTTCTGGGAGGACCAGCGGAGTGACGCGGCGTGTGCGAGCGCCGCGCAGCGAATAACGCATGGCGCTGTCCGTTGGTCACGCCGCATCCGTTCTTCAGCTGTCCGTTGCTTGTAATCAATGCGGGCGCATGCTACGTTTAGCGCAAAGCGCTGTGTTGTCATAGCGTGCAGAGCGCTATCCTGCAATGCGATAGCAGCGCAAGACGCTCCTACTCCCACGAATTACGTTTCCAATCGTCCCTCCTCCACATGTTTTCACGCCCCTTCGTGGTCGCTCTCCTGCCAATGTGACTCTTAAACATGACGCCGCATATATGAAAGATTTGACTCTGGGCCGACGTTTTGGCGAAGCGTTCGAGGGCATTGCGGATTTTTCTGTGGTTGCTCTTAAAAAAGATTGGGTACGTACTTGGGTCGCTTGCCCCATCGTCCACCCTAAATTTGAATTCGAACCACCCTGGGCAGTCCTTTATCGGTCCCCCACCTCGTCTTTTGCGAGAAATATTATTCGCGCGCACTCGTTCACCATAAAATGTTTAAGAGCCCCTACTAAAAAATGGGGCGACGTGCGCTCGCGCGCGTCGTCGTGCACGCATGCCGAACTCTTTCAAGCACCTCAGGTTTCGCGCAGATTGTAAAATCGAGTGTCCCGAAATATTTAATCAACCCGTGATTCCGCAGCCGGAATTTTCAAAACAGCATGCGTTCGCGCTCTTGCGAATTCTTGAGAAAACCATTGTTTTATTCAACGTGTTCACCAGTTGCTACCAAACGTGCCCTTCGCGCGCGCATGTCGAAATCGTTCGGGCAGTTTTTCACGCGAGTTGTCGCGATAATCCCGTGCAGAAAACGGGTCGAAGTGCGCACACGCGCGTCGTCGCGCGCGCGTGCTGGATTCTTTTGAGCACGTGAGGTTTCGTGCGGATGTGAACATCGAGTGTCCCGAAAACACATAATCCCATGTGGCTTTGCAGCTGTGGTTTTCACAAAGGTTTGCGTTTTGTTGTTGTTCTTCTTCTTCCGGATTCAGAAGAAATGAGAAAACCATCGCTTCTTCAACGTGTTCATCAAGCTCGACCAAGCGGGCCCCTCGCGCCGCATGTCGGCATCATTGGACTGCCATTGCGCGCGTGCTGGGGGGGCACGATCCCTATCAGATCACACCATGCGGGCCCCCCGCGCGCGTCGGCCGCGATATATATATATATATATATATATATATATATATATATATATATATAAACACTTCATCAACGACGCGTGGACATTGTCATCGTCATCGGCGTGATCAGCATCGGCGCCGTCATGGGCCGCGCCGTCGTCATCGTGATCGTCGTCACCATCATCGCTATTATCATCGTCGTGTCTACCGTTGTCGACGTCGCCATGATACCACGCCCGCCCGAGTCACTGACTCGCACTGAAGTGTCCGTTTGGACGTGCTTTGCGGTCAGCGCCACCGCGGCCCCGCGAGTCGCGCCAAATTAGTTGGCCGATGTGCGCGACAGCATGCGCGGGCTAGCGTGGCCGCAGAGATGCACCAGCCAACACCAAACACTCATCGCAATTGCCGCCGCATGAGTTTTGCAAACCAAGTTGCGGGTGGATGGGTGGGATGATGGCGCGAGCAGGGGAGCTGACAACGCCAAGTTTTTCAACATGAATTGCTTATTAGAAAAATATGGCGCCACACATTCTGCACAACATAATTGCACCACATGTATTCCAAAACATATATAGCACTGCGTACATTGCGCAACGTGGATATCGCAGCGCAACTTGCATCACACATGTATTGCGCAACGTTGGTTTCTTACATCATGTGCGCACAGCATATTGCTATAATCGTTTTGTTTGGGGCCCATTCTGGCTAACACGTGGAACCCAGAGCATAATGAAGAACGCGTCGGCACTACGGCGCCGAAAGCTCGACATGAATCGGTGTGCTTGTCCACTTCCTCCTCCTTCCCCTGCGTTTCCTCCTCCCTCGTTTCCCTCCTCTTCTTCCCTCACCCCCCCCCTTCCTTGCTGCCAGCCCTCATTCGAATCGGATGTTGCGCCTCGACCTGTTCCCCTGTTCTGTTCCTCCTGGCACCCCCTTCTGCACCGAGCGCTCGGTCAAACTGTTCCCCTCTCCCCCCCTCCCCCTGAGTCCCTCCCCCCTAAGATCCGGATTCGCGGAAAAACGCAAGATTGTGAGAAATCACGGCCGGGCCCCCGTGAACCCCATTGTCCTGCGGCGCTCTTCGAGCCGGACTGGTCTGCGAAGACCGTGGGGCCCGAACCCGGGCGGAGTCGCAAGCGCGAGCTCCAAGAGCTGCATCCGAGAACGATCGTTCGGATGAAACTCTCGGAGGTTCCATTCAGCATAGGCGCTGGGAGATCCGTGGCTGCCATCCCGCTTGATCCGGTCGAGTCGGGCTTGATCCTGGGCCCCATCTGGGCCGTTTCGGCTCAGTAGCAATGCTTCATCCTCCCCAGAGATCCGATGTCGTGTTTTTTCAATACGGGGTCCCCGGAAGTCTCGACCCAATCCCCAGGACCGGATTTTCATCCTGAGTCTTTTTTTGACGCTCCCGGGGCCCGGCGAGGGCCGCCAGAGGCCGAAAATCGAGAAACACCTCCGTCTTGACTTTTTCAATGCGTCGGAGGTCTGGGTCCTCCTCCTCGTCGCTCCTGCGGGGACCTCCCAGGGGGTGCCTCCTGACCCTCGCGCCCCCTCGCGGCGCCAGGGCAGCGGGGGGCCGGGGCCTCCGACTTGCCTCGCGGTGGCAGCCGGGGCTCCCCGGTAGCCGGGGCGCGGCCCTCCCGCGCCGGCCCGGGCCGGGCGCCGGCCCGGGCGCGGGCGCCGGCCCGGGCTGGGCCTCGTTTATGCCGACGGGGGGGGGGCCCGGCCCCGGCCGCTCGAGGCGGCGGGGCCCGGGCGGGCGGTCCCCCCGCGGAGGCTTGGCCAGCGGGAGGCGCCCCGCGGTCTCACTGTCTCTGGTGGTCCCACTGCGGCACCATGCGTCGGTATCGTTTGCCCGAGGCCTCGCTCGCCCTGCTCGCAGAGCGCCTGCTCGCGACGGTCAGAAACAAAAAGCACACGTCTGCTTCTATGTGTAGATGGGTCGTAAATCCCCCGCGGCGGTTCCAGGCCGTTTACGATCAGTTACTCTGCGAGTAGTGGAACGCGCGTGTCTACTATCCCCATCCCGATCCCCACCACCCCACCGCTCCAGACTCCCTCGAGTCATGGCAAAAATCATGACGGGAGGTTTGTCGCCGTTTTCGGCATTTGGGGGCACTTGCTGGGCCTCGGGACCGTCAAGAAACGACTCGGGATGAACAAAAGGCGGTCCTGGGGAAAGGGTCGAGACCTCGGAGGTCGACGTTCTGAAGCTCATGACATCTGGGGTCTGGGACCCCAGTCTGGGTTATGCCCTTCGAAACCTACAGGGAGCAGCCTATATTCCTATCTAGGGGTCTAGATCGGCCAGTGGGGCCCAGGCCACGCCGGTGGGGGACTGATCGGGCAAACGATGCTCAATCCGCGGCCCCGCCACCCGAAGGGGGCCTCCCTCGTGAGCGACACTGTCCAGAGCAGGAAAAGTTACCGATGCTGCTGCCCTTCCCTTGTCGCCATGGCTGGATGCGCCCCGGAGTCTCGGTCAGAGTGCGCCCCAGGAGATCCCTTTCGCAGAGCAGTCGAGGTACGCTGCCAGAGCCATGCGTTTGTGCGCTTGCTTTTTGTGCAGACATGCTCGAGCCGATTTCCAGGCCTCTCCCGAGGGTCGCCCCGACACGGTCCGCGGGCCGCATCCGGCGGTGGAGACGAAGGGCTGCCCCCGAGGGCAGGAAGCCCAAGATGCCCAGATGCCACAGCGATGCCGCAACACGCCGTCCCGTCCCAGGGCCCTTTCGCTGCAGGAAGCGCCCCCCTCGAAGGTCCAGCACCACGTGGTCCTGCCATGTTGGCGAGGAGGGGGAGGAGGAGGAGGAGGAGGAGGAGGAGGAGGAGGAGGAGGAGGAGGAGGAGGAGGAGGAGCAGGAGGAGGAGGAGAGGAGGAGGAGGAGGAGGAGGAGGAGGAGGAAACTATTTGAACTATTTGGCTAAGCACTGGTCGTGTGCGTGGGGAAAAAGAGGGCTAGCCGAGACCACGTTGCACCAACACAGCTTGAAGCCTAGCTGGCACACCCTCTCGTCTCGGATACAAGCCCTTATCGATGCGAGATAGATTCTCTCGACCTTCACACGAGTTATAGGCTCGCAGGCGGTCTCAAGGTGACGGCCGTCGAGGGTAGCATAGTGCCCGCACTGTCTGCAAAACGTGAGACAACATGTATCCCAAACTTGCGTGACGTGGGACGGGTGCAGAAACATTCCCGCAGCAACAACACCTGTACCCCCTGGACCAAACTCGCGGGCAGGGAGGAGGCCTTGGCACGGAGTTGCCGCGACCTCAAGAATTCTGGACACAGGGACCACAATACGACATTTCACGCACCGAAATTTGTTGTCGACATTAACAAACTGATGGGTAGAATATGCAAGAGCGTGAGAGAGAGAGAGAGAGAGAGAGAACGGAGGCGGGGGGTTTGCGGTCTTTGGGCAGCCTCTCGCCGCTCCATGGGTCCGCAGCAGCTGCCAACTCGAGCGCTTTCCGAGCCCTCGCTCGGACCAGCACACCCATGGCATCCCACCGATCCGTCTCGAGCGAGTCGACGCGACACGACAACGACCCCTCACCCGCCGGCATCCCCGCTCCTTCATCAGCCAGAGCACTGCCCCGAATTAGGAACGGGTCGATATCGTTATCTCCCGCCTCTGTGTGAGACGGA
This sequence comes from Prorocentrum cordatum, assembly GCA_963575745.1. Taxonomy (NCBI): domain Eukaryota; class Dinophyceae; order Prorocentrales; family Prorocentraceae; genus Prorocentrum; species Prorocentrum cordatum. Next base: position 5,136 of record CAUYUJ010015577.1, on the reverse strand, counting down.
ATCCATTTAATCTGCGCGCTGTCCTGGGATCGAGTTCCAAGGGCAACCCTGATGCGACTCCAGCGGTCCTGATTGGAGCCAACCATGGAACGAACCCTGCCAGACAGCCAAGCACGAGCGAGGGGCTGATGATCAGTCACGAAGTGAAGTGGAGCCTGCACCGGCTCAAGAGCTTGGGCGAAAGCGCAAAGCTCGGCCCTGGGGGCCGTCTGCCTTCGCCCTCCGAACAACCGAACGAGCACCAGCGGACAGGACCCACTCCCCCCTTTCACCTCTTTTGAGCGCCACGACAGCGAAACCGCGACGCCGTCGGCGCACATCAGAGCTGAATTTTCCTCCAGGGCCATCGCCGAACAAAACGCCCCGACCGAACTCGGGATGGGGTGCGAGATCTCCGAAGGAATCAGGGCCGCACAGCACTACCTGCTCGACAGGATAGCGCTGCGCCTCGGGGGGGGGGTCCAATCGCAGGGAGGAATGCCTCTCAACCAAAATGCAGGACAGGATTGATGCTGAGCCTGAGCCTGCATTAACAGGCAATCGGGTTTGCCAAATTCTTCAGCAACATTTTTGCAGCAGGTCCAGATGCGATGAAAAAAGCGTTTCCTCTTCTGCCTCACACCTGGGACATGTGCGCGAGACTTCGTAGCCGCTGTCGGCCATCCTGGCCCGCGGCCACTGGCCCCCTGAAACGACGGCATTCTGAAACCCAAGAGACGCAAACTCTTGGCGCTTCTCAAAACGCTTGGCCTCCTGTCGAGCACAATGCAAGTCGCCGCCCCCCAGCCAAACCACCCCCTCTGAAGTGCTCCGAAGCCTGGCGCCGCGCCTTGCTGTGAATATCGTCTAAAAGTTCATCTAACAGCTCCGTGAAATCGGCATCATGGGCCTCGAAACCTGGATCAGGCGCCATCGGCAAACTGCCAGGCCCCCTCCCCCTGAGCAGACGGCCTGGACCATGCATTCGCCAGGCGGGGAGACCAACCAGCATCATATAACATTGCAATCGCAGCGCTGTTGGGCCCCCGACGCGGGCCCACCTGGTCTTTGGATCCAACAATCGGGGGCGCGAGAACGATTGCGCGCGAAGAAACGAGGGTGAAGGGATGGAGTCGATCGCCACGCCATCAGCCGCTCGAAGACCAGCTGGCGCCGGAGCTCAAGCGCGGGCTCCTTCCCACCCATGTGCAGACGCAGTAGACGTGAGACACCTGCCAGCCCCCTTGCCCGCAATGGCCTGTGCGGCTTGGCGGCGGAGCTTGACCGCCGCCGAGGCGGGAGAACCGCTGCGCTGATGACCATGGGCGGCTTGAGGAAGCGCGCCTGTGGTCTGCAAGCTCTGAGAAATTCTATTTAGTTTGGCGGGCGTCCCCAACTTGCGAATTCGACCGAAACGATGGGCCGCTTTCTTGATGCGATCTTTCGACTTGGCAATTCTCCTCGCTTTGCCTTGAGCAGTGTCGACTCCGAGATCGACTGCGGCCTTGGCGACCTGGCGAGGCACCTCCAAGCCTAAAAGAAAGCGACTCAACGAATTCGGTAGGCTCTTACTAATGCATAATATACAAGTTTTGTCCGAGATCACCAACCGTTGTTCCCGAAGCCCCTGGGCCAGATCCTGGGGAACTTTAGAAATGCAGGCTGAGCGAAAGTCGGGTGACCTTCGCACTTTGCAACAGTGTCATCGGTGAAAGACCACAGCGGTACACTATCACCTGGCCTAATTATATGGGCCTTCTGAAGAATAGGAAACCAAAATATCTTGGCGACTGGGGCGCCAAGGTGAGAGCCCGCAACGATAGACCTCGTCGGCCACGCTGGTTCGCTGACTCCGCCAGCTCCTTTCAGAAACCGAGGGGCGAGATGCACTTGCAACTCCGCAGCGATCGCGACGGCTGGAAATTCAAGTCTCTCCGCGGTCTGAACGAGGAGAACCAGACTGAGAGAGTCAAAACATTTCCATATATTGAGAAGAAGAGTGGCAATCTGGGCCCCAAGAAGAAACGCTGTTTCATCCAGGAGACAACGCAGCAGCGCCGCGCGGAGCGACGAGCTCCCACGGATGGCAGGGTCCCAGGAGACCCCCAGGGACTCAGCCCAGGGAGAGACAAAACCAGCCCTGAGTTTACTCCGAGTCTTCACAGCATTAGAGATCAACCCTATAGTGCGGTCGCCGCCCTTGGGCTTCGGCAGCAACGCACTCGAGGTGGCAGGCAATTCTTCAGGCCGCACTCCAAGCTTCTTTACTAGATTGAACAACTGCGTAAGATCAGCAATAGCAGAAGGGGGCATCCGTTGGATATCTTGGACCGATATCACATCGACCCCTGGAGCTCTCGGAGGAACCGAACAAGACAAGAGCGAGGAGACCTCCTCGGGCACGAGAGGGGGGAGGGGGTCCTCGGCAGCTCTACGCGGGGCACGGTCCACCGCAGCTTGCAAATCAGAAATCGTATCTACTGGGCCAGTCCAAGCCTGTTGCCAAACATCTCGCTTCGATCTCATGGCCGAGACGGGATCCGACAAGGTTTTGCCGGAAACAACAATCTCGGGGGCCGGCCTGGACAAAGCTTTAACATGAGCATGGGCACGGCCAGGCTTCGCCTTCCACTGCTCCTGGACCCATTTTTCGAAACCTTTACGGCCTTCGGCGATGGCCTTGCGCGAAGCCCTGCCGTTTAAAAAGCCTGAGCACGCTGCCTGGGCCCAGGCAAATCAGAATCAGAAACTGAATCGAGATTAGCCAGCAACTCCAACAACTCACGAACCTCAAGATCGAGCGAGCCGAGCTCAAAGGCGTCAGGATCGAGAGCCGAGAGACACACACCTTATTGAGGAGTTGCTGACGCTGGTGTTGCTGAGCGGCATCACTGCCATTCTCACGAAGAGCTGAGAAACGAAACAAAAGCGTGGTAATATTCCCCCACCACTCAGCAGCTCCGTTCTTCAGGTGAGCACGTCCAGGACTGGATCGGGCTTTGGCCCGGACGAGCTTCGATCCCCTGGCGCGGCTCAAGAATGGGCCCCGATCGGACTCAGGGACCCCCGAGGCACCCAGGATAATTTTTTCCTGGGAAGAAGCCCACCGACCGAACATATCATTGACGCACTGGGTTTCTTTTTCCCTCGCACAGTGGATGAAGTGCCTCGGCTCCGCCACGTGCTGGTGGGCATCCTCGTTCCACGCCTGCTCCCACTGCCTCTCGGTGATGTGGTAGATAGCAGCTGACGGTTCTGGCTGGATCGGGTCCACGGCGGGATGGGCCTCGTCGAAAGCAGCACGTAACTCTTCAGGGATACGTTCTCGACGCTGAATACGGGGAAGTTCCCGACGCTGAGACGTTTTGGAGCTCGGGTCAGGAAGAGCTTTTGGCCGGTCAACTTGAGGTAGAGCACGTGGGACTCGCAACTTCTGGTGCCGTACATCCTTCCCTGCAACTGTGAGAGCGAGGCGAAGACCGCAATGAGCCTTCCACGGCACCTCCAAATCGGGCTCCAGACTGAAAGTTCTTTGACCCTTTGGAGATGAGCGCATAGTCAGTCAACGTACCTGACCCTTGGTCACAGGTCGCCTTGCGCGACGGCAGCAACAAATCCGCTTCCATCAACTCAGGATAACCTTTCTTCTGCAACTCATCGGGCTTGTGATTCCAATCCGCCAGAATAACCCAAGGAACCGATAAACTCCGAGCGAATCCAGTGATCGACCTCAGCGTATCTTTGTTGGGCCCACGCACGCCATATTTAGGCCACACATGCACAGAGATCAGGACAACGTCTCTGCCAGCGAGATGCCATACTACTGCCGTGCAACCAATGATCTGAGGATGCTTCGGGCCCAAAGACAATGAGCAAAGTACGTCGCAGCAACATGAGAACGAACGAGAATTGCTTCTCCACCTGAACTGCCACCCGCGGAACGGGCCGACGGTCTGGGGGGTGTACTGAACATTCTCCACTTACCTTGCCCAAATGCTGACGAACCTCTTCGTCTCGGCTGGGAAGCAAATGCATCCCACAGAACATCAAGATGTTATAACGATCCTGGTTGGCGACATACCGATGAGCCTGCGGCCCCCACTCGGTGATGTAGGCAAACAGCACCGACGACCGATACTTCGCCTTGCTCTGTCGCGCCGAACTTGAGGTGTGGTCGGCCTCGGTCGTCGGCCACACTAGTGCACTCGAACTTCGGCGGGCTGCACCCTGATCGAACGAGAAGGGCTTGGTATAATCAGGAACGCCCACAAAAGGATAACCATCGACAGCCGACGCCGCTTGAGGCGTTGACGACTGGACTTGCACAGACTCAGGGACTGGCAACTGGCTAACCTCCATCTCACCGCGCAGATCATCAAAGGGATCGTGATCTGCATCGCCCAATTTATTCTGACACACTGCAGCTGCCGCGGCTGGCCTCCCTGATCTAGGGGGCTGCGAGCCGCCGCGGCCATAGACCTTGTTGAGCTCCAGGGGGGGTGGGGGGGGTGGGAATGCGCCTCCGACGGTTTAGGCTCATCGCCACCCATGCGGGCTCTTCGGGTATGCGGGGGGGCCCCCCCCCGATGACGAGCCACAGATGCTGTGCGTGCCCTCGCGGTGGTTTCCGACGTTGAAGCCCTGGCTGATGGTGACGAGCGAGAGCAGCCATGTGACCTGCCAAGCTCTCGTCCTGCTGCATCTTCTCCAATAGCGACTTAATATTGGCCTTGATGATCTCTTTGCGCTGCGGTCCCTCAGGAACAGCACCACCCCCGACAGGAGGAGCGGGAGGAGCAGGAGTACCCGCCCCTGTAGCAACGCCATGACATTCATTATCCTTACGCTTCTATGGCCAACGCTTCGCTTTTTCTGCAGCATCATGGCGCATCACATCGGCTTTATCCATGGCTTCTCCGAACAACTCCTTGGCGCTCTTCTTGAAAAGGTTGGCCAACTCCAGCTGGCGCTTGTCGAACTCAGCCTGCTCCTCACGGTTGAGCTCATACTCATCAGCATTGCCATGGAACTTGGAGAAGTCGAAGAAATCCGACATGTTGAAATAACCATCGACAAACTTGCGCAACTCAGCTTTCGGCTGCTCCACCACCGTCGGCTGCGAGGCCTGCGCCTCCGCCAACGTGAATCGGATCAGCT